>PVIJ01009805.1:0-64417 GCA_004024925.1 Scalopus aquaticus | reverse complement strand
GTAGGGGATCCAATGAGAGCACAACACGGGAAATAATGGGATGGTCCCGCTGACCTCAGTTTGGGAAGAATGTAGATGGAGAGGGTAAACAAAGATCCAAGGCCATCCTTATCGGACCCTAACCTTATGTGGGCAACTCAGGCAATTAGGGCCGTAACTCACCGCTAGGGGCCATCCTGTCTGATGGCTCCCGACACTTTTATATTTCTAAAATAAAATAAATGATTATAAATTGAACATAGTTCATTAGCTTTTTAAAATATAAAGTATTAACTTTAATATTCTTAAACTATGTATAATTATTAATGTCATCACTCCTAGGCCTTTTGGCTAAGATCAAGTGTAGTATAATTATTACTGTCACTTCGAAGTTTGCCTTGAAAAACTAATGTGTTTGCTTTATACATGCATACATACACACACACACACACACACACACACACACACACATATAAGTGGTAAATATAATCAATCTCTGTAATTAATGCTCAGAATATATCTTATCTCATTTTGCTATTAAAGCCATTTAGTTTTTTGGTAGTTATTGCTTGTGAGATTTAATTCAGATTTGATTTATTCTATATACAAATAGGAGAATATCATAATCTGTTTATAGTTGAGTAGATTTAACACCTTTACTTCAATATTGACAATTCTGTTTTTAAAAGCATTATTTTTATAGGTTATCAGAGACAAACTTTTTATTTCTCAAATGAAATCATTTGTTAAGATCAACTTTTGAACAAATGTCAAATGAGTCAAACTTTGGCTTTATATTGCTAATTCACCAAGTACAGTGTTTGACACACATATCCTCATATTTGGTGACTTATGTGTCAATATTACATTTGTTTTAATAGTCTAGATTAAAATTCATATGTGGGGGCCTCCCCAGTGGCGCAGCGGTGGGGTGCTGCGCTGTGGAGCTGTCGGCAGCGGCGACGCGAGTTTGACGCCCGGCCAGGGAGGATCCCACATGGCGCGGCAGACCTCTCCTGCCTCGCCCGCTGCTCCCCTCAGCAGTGTATTTCTGATCTGCCTGTTCTGCTCTGCACTCTGTCTCTGGTGAACCCTCTCGCCGCCCCACGCCTCTGGCCTGTGCCCCAGCTTGTATGTATAAATAAAAAATAAATCTTAAAAAAAAATCATATGTGAGAAAAACAAAGCAATATTCTAGGACAATGCTACCCATAAAATCCTTTGATAATAGGAATCACTAAAAATCCAAACTGTCAAGGACAGTGATACCTGTCATATACGCCTATGACCTTTTAAATGTAACGAGTTCAACTGAAGAATTGATGTTTAATTCAATTTAAATTTGAAATTAAATCACTGTAGTGACTACTATAGGAAAACACAATTTGCAATGTTTCTGTAAAAACATCTATGATTTTTTTCATTTAAATTCAGCATAAGAATTACACATATTGCAGGAATTCTGAAAAGCATTATTGAAATTAGTTTTAATTTGTGCTTTGAAGTAGATTATGTGCTTTATTTTTGTAATCCATGGTGTTTTGTAAAAGAAAAAAATCAAATAATTGTCTGTTTGGTCTTAACAGCTACTCTAACTTAGGGATTCTGCTACTTAAAATTTCTGCAGATAATTGACATGATAAAATAATGTTAGCTACAAATGCATTTTTGAATAGTTAATGTACTATAATGATAAAGTCTAATTCCTACTGAAATTCATAATATATCTATATAATTTTGAATCCAGATTTTGTAGCAGAAAACAAAACCACTTTTGGATAAGATTTCAAGAAAAAAAATTGTGTCATTGATTTATAAAACAGTGTGTTTGAAAGGAGGAAGCTGACTATTAAAGGAAGAAATGTTAGTATAGTAACACTGCTTTTAAACTCAATTCAATGTGATTTTCCACCATAGCAATGTCTTATTTTAAATAAAGAGTTTGAAACTTCAAGCAGATTAGATTACGATCTAAAGCATTGAATGATGAGAAGAATAGCAGCTGGCAGCAAACACAGGTGCGATGTCTCATCACTTTGGGTGATACAGGTACAATCAGATGAACTGCAAATGAGAACGTGTATATCAAATGTCTGGTTTACAAAAAAGAAAAAAAAAAACTGTCTTCAATCAGTTACAGTTGATTGCCACAAAAATTAGTTTCCAGGGATCAAAGGAAATGAACGGCAGGCTAGGGCAAGTAGAGTATCCCACAGTGTGTTAAATATTTATTGCCAAGCCACTCTGCCCCAAACATTCTGAATCCTGGCATAGCACCACTAAAATAGCTCATCAGTAATTAATTTGGCATGTCATTTTGCATAAAATTAGTAATTAATATTAGTCCATGTACAGTCTATCAAATTTTATTTTTCCAAAGGAGTCAGTCTTCCTCTTTTCCAAAACTTAGTAAAACAGCCATTTTCCATTTTGTTTTGAACTCAGGACATGTAGGAAAAAAGGAAGAAAGGAGCAGCATTGCAATCTCCATGTAGGAGAAATCAGAGTTCAGAGGTTTAGTATATCTGAGGTTTTTCAAGGTCATTGCATTTCCCCCCTTCCACTGCTTGATATTATGAGTTCTATAATATGAATGGATTTCTGGAACAGTCTCAAGGCTTTAATGAACTATTAAGAAATGTTCATGATATGCTCTTTTCTTTTCAATGGGTCTCGCTCAGAGTTTAACAGGTTATAAATGGAACTTCTATATCATTTTACATGGACCATTTTCCTGATCTTTTGGAATTAATTCTTTTTCCAAATAAGAATAATAAGCAAAGAGAAAAAGGCTGCTTTAGGTGATCTGCATTCAGAAACCCCTCATTCTTTATAGTCTACATATAAATGAGACCATTCAGTATTTATCTTTTTCTTTTAAAAAAAATAATTCTCTCTCTCCCAGATTTTATAAGCTTTAGCAAAATTGCCGTGCAAGCATTGTAGACTTGAGTTATTATATTATAGACTTGCATTTTGAGGACTGGACTATTTAGTTTCATTCAGTTATTTTAAGTTAAATTACTGTTTGTCTAAAAAAAAAAAAAAAGTCGAACTAATTGTTTATTCCCAGCTCTTTGGTGACATTTCCTTTCAGATCTAACTTTGGAGACTCCTTATAGCAAAGGGGGATTTTAACAAAGTTTATTTCTGTAGTTCCTTTTTGTCTGTACTGTTTTCCAAATCTAATATATGGAGAATTCTGTTAAAAATTTCTATGCTGTCTAATTTTAGATTTTTTTTTCTCTAAAGGCATTAGGTTAAACCCCTACTAAGGATTAATCACCACACAATGGTCCAGTCCCTTTACTCCTGCAGTCATTGAATATCTGGTCCCTGTTTGTACCCATCTCTCTTGGCACTCTCCTTCCATTTCTCTCTTCTGAGGTGGCATCCAGGCCCAAAGAAGCTGACTGGAAGGCAGAGAAATATTAATAGTTCTACGACAACTGCAGCTAACATCTCTACTGGAATTGTTACTGCGGGGTAGCTGATGCACCGCCAAGCATGCCCCGCCTGATGTTGTATCTGCCAACCGCTGACCACACATAGGACCGTGGTCTCGACACTAGTCTGGTGTGAGGTAGGCTCTTCATTCCAGATTTGTGTACATCCCCTCTGACTTTAAAACACAACTGCAAAACCACCTAATGACACATTTCTCAGAAGGCTTGCCCATCGTTAAGTGAGTCCGTATGTTAAGATGATGTTAATTGAGGCATGCTGTATGTGTTTTATTTTGTCAATGGAACAGACACTAAGTGAGCATGCAGCATGTTTTTATCTTATTTAAGACCAACACATAGAATACCTATTACTGGGGGCCTCCCTGGTGGCGCAGCGGTTGAGCGCTGCACTGTGGAGCCGTCGGCAGCGAGTTCGACGCCTGACCAGGGAGAATCCCACATGGTGCGGCAGACCTCTCCTGCCTCGCCCGCTGCTCCCCTCAGCAGTGTATTTCTGATCTGCCTGTTCTGCTCCCCGCTCTGTCTCTGGTGAACCCTCTCGCAGCCCCACGCCTCTGGCCTATACCCCAGCTTGTATGTATAAATAAATAAATCTTAAAAAAAAAAAAAGAATCCCTATTACTATCCCAGGTTTTGAGTGTGATACCGGGGCTCAATCAGGGCAAGCCCCTTGCTTAGAATTAAACAGAAAGCCGATATTCAAAGTCAAGTCTGTTTCCTTCTGCCTATGTATAGGTATTGCAGATATTAGAGAGATACTGGCAGCCACGTGCGTCTTCGTTCTATATATAAAGCAAAATCCATTTATTCCCCAGAACACCTGTAATTTAAATAAATGTCATCTCAAAACTTTTGATGACATGCTTCTTTTTTTTTTTTTCATTTTCACCCAAAAGCAACAACAGTAAAAATATCTTCCCTCTTGGGCCTCCCCGGTGGCGCAGCGGTTAAGCGCTGCGCTGTGGAGCTGTCGGCAGCGGCGACGCGAGTTCGACGCCCAGCCGGGGAGAATCCCACATGGCACGGCAGACCTCTCCTGCCTCGCCCGCTGCTCCCCTCAGCAGTGTATTTCTGATCTGCCTGTTCTGCTACCTGCTCTGTCTCTGGTGAACCCTCTCGCCGCCCCACACCTCTGGCCTGTACCCCAGCTTGTATGAATAAATAAAAAATAAATCTTAAAAAAAAAAAATCTTCCCTCTTGCTCAGGAAGTCCTTCTGTGTAGTTTGCCAAACCAAATCCAGATCATTCTCCCAATGCCTAGTTTATCTCAGCAACTGAGTCACGGTCATCCGGCTGCGAGGCTGCTGCCCCCAGCCCTGGGCTGACCAGCACACCCTGCCCCCGCCTGCCGTGTCCTGCGCTCTCCGGCCGCTGGCCCTTGCTTTCTCAATCCCGCCGCTAGGAAAGAGCCCGTCTTGCCCCACAGCTCATGTGCTTTGGGGCGCCCATTTCAGTTGTGCTCCTTTTGTCTTGACAGATCAGCACTCTCCCTTCCAGGAGGGAGAACCAGTACCGTCAGACATTTCATACTGATATATGCTAACATCCTCAATATTTTAGAAACTAGCCAGAGCTATATATATATATATCAACTCATAAGGGCTAAATGGTAAACCAGTAAAGGATCAGAGGCCACCTCTCTTATTTAAATAAGTATATATTTTTTAAATTTTCTTGGCATTTCATACTATCAATAATTATTATTTTTTTAATATTTTAATGGTTATTTGTATTTTTAAATTTTATTTATGCATACAAGAAGTGGGGTGTAGGCCAGAGGTGTGGGGGTGGGGGTGAGAGGATTCACCAGAGACAGAGTGGGGAGCAGAACAGGTGGATGTATTGAAGTACACTGCTGAGGGGAGCAGCAGATGAAGCAGGAGAGGTCTGCTGCGCCATGTGGGAAGCTCCCTGGCCGGGGATCAAACTCATGCTGCAGTGACTGGTGATAGCTTGATAGTACTGCGTCTTTAAACCTGCACCCAATTTTAGTCTCTTCAAATGGAAGTACATGACAAGCATTTTTCCTTTGACTCAGCCTTTTATTTAGCAGTGAATTGTGAATCAGTGTCCCACCTTCTTCTTTCTACCCTCTCCAATGTACATTTTCTTCTTTACAGATGAGAAAAATGCACAGCTGGTAGGTTCTGCCACATCATTTTGCAAAGGTCCAAAAATCATGTCAGTAAATCCTCTTGCAATACCCTTGATTGTATTTTTAAATTTATTAGAACCTGAAAGTATATGCTATTCACCATGCTCATTTATCTGAGTAAACTCTTGCTTTTCTATTTCTATAATTTTCATTGTTTTAACTTCCACTTTTCCATTGTTCTTATGAACATGATAATGGTGGTGATGAGAGTAATAATACTTACAGAACTTTAACTCCACGCCAGGCGTTGTGCCATGGGGTTTACGTAAGGTTTGACTTACTTTATACAACAGCTCTATAAGTCATGTTCCAGCATATATCCAGTTTATAGATGAAGAAATAGCAGTTTCACCCCACAGCTCATTAGGGACAGCCCTAAAATTAGAGTGCAGGCAGCACTCACCCCATCTACCCAATACTTCCCTTATATAGCAGTGCCCATTTATTGACTTTCCAGACTATCTTGGGGTTACCAAATGTCTCTTAAAACAACGTAGCAGGGCCATCACCCACCCTTTGCTTCATCACTCCCCAAGCGCCTGTCTTCTTTAACTGGACAGCCCCCAAACCCCCTAGAGGCTGACTTTCCCACAGCATAGAATGGCAGTCACTGATCCTGCGGTGCCTATGATCTCTGCCTTCTGCAGGAGGCAGGTGGGCAGAGTGAAACTCAAAGGAGCACTCACTGATCTTCCCCGCACCAGCAGGCTCATTTGAATGGCTCTCTGTCCTGGCTAGACCCACTTGCTTTGGAATCAGTCCAGAGATCTGAGGCACTGCAGGGACATCCTGACAATGTAGAACCCCAGGAGCCGGGCTTCTACTCTAAGAAGTTTCCTTAGTTGGAGTACTACCCCCGAAGAGCCTGGAACTAGTAAGGACAGCTTTTATAACATCACTGGACTTCTCCTGCCCAACTCTTCTGCAAGCCCTGTGACAGGCAAAGTCAGAGCAGATAATCTGTTGAGTTGCTAGTTGTCGCCTTCATCTATAACTAGTTAGTGCACTAGGAAATTTGTTACTTTTCAAAATGCTAATGATTATATTAACCGTTATACCTGACACCAGGTGCTTAGGTTGGAAGTCAGACTTAACAGGGAACATATAATATGCGGGATGCTAAGGGATAGTATGAGCTGGGCAAAGGAAGTGAAATGGTAGAACGTTTCCTAGGGAATGTCTTCTGAGAAGTGGATGCTAAATGGGAATGGAAGCTTCTAGAAATAAGGAAAGATAGAATTAAGGGACATATTTTAGTCTTTCAAAGTTAACAACTAAATGAAAACTTATTTTTCTATAACTGAAAAGTCAAGTTTTGCTCTTTGGATAAAATGTTATTGGGCCCTTTGTTCATTTTTCAACAAGCAGATAGTAGCTAGTATCTAAAAGGACCTGTGGAAGTGATTAGAGATACTCTCCCCTCCTGGACTTTATGTTATAAAGGGTGACAATGACTATTTTACATACAAGTTGTACGAGAGGAAATGATAAAATATTTAGGAGCAGTTTGGGTGAGTTAAGGCAAAGAAAACAGCCTGAGAGATGCAGACCACACTCATATTTAGCCAGTTTTCCTTTGCATTCCAGTAAAGGATAACACAAAACATGATACCACCAAGAAGGAAGGCTTTTTGAAAGTAGTATGAGTTAATGCCTGCACAATTTTAAGACTATAAAGTATTAGTCAAATTTTACTTGTGATACATATTTCTATGCCCTTAACCTGAAAATTATTTGACTGCACTTTGTTTTCGCTCTCCTTTTGAACTACCATGCTTTTTTTTTTTTTTTTTTCCTCTTCTTATAGACTGCTATTTCCCAAGAGGTTAGGACTGTTGGAAAGCAAATTTTTTTTAAAGATTTATTTATTTATACATACAAGCTGGGGTACAGGCCAGAGACATGGAGCGGTGAGAGGATTCACCAGAGACAGAGCGGGGAGCAGAACAGGCAGATCAGAAATACACTGCTGAGGGGAGCAGCGGGCGAGGCAGGAGAGGTCTGCCGCACCATGTGGGATTCTCCCCGGCTGGGCGTCGAACTCGCATCGTGCACTGCTGAGAGCTCCACAGCACAGCGCTCAACTGCTGCGCCACCAGGGAGGCCCTGGAAAGCAAATTAAAATCCATTTTCTATGAACAATAGCGTGTGCATGTATTTGTCAAGTAACCATTGAAAAGCCAAAATGATGATGATGATGATGAAGATGATGATGATAATATCCTTCAGAAGGATAATTTGGTTCTCAGTATCTGCTACAACTAGTTCTCTCCACCCCCTCCCCAACAATGATTGACTGACTGCTTTGTGTTTATATAAAAGCCCATGTAAGTCAGATTTTCCCCTGTGAATTTCACTTACTGGTAATGTCAAGTGCAAATCCTTACTAGACCGCGCTGATGTACTGTGTAAACCTTTTTAATCACCTAATTGTTTTGCAGGGGAAAAACAGCTCTAGGAGGAAGAATAAAATTCCTTTAGTGATTACAACAGCATCCTCTAGCCTTCTAGATTAAGAAGCATCAGAAAAACAAAGGCTCTAAACTCATTTAGAGTACCAATTTATTATTAGATCTTAACCCCTTTATTTTCCTTGTTTTGTAGAAGAATCATTACCTTTCTGAACTGTATGTGATTAATTATAACTTAATACATTAAAATAGTGATTTTTCATGAGCAAGCTATATTTTAGAGAGGCTTTGTGTATATAGATAAGCTTATCTTGACGTATGGAATGATTTAGAGACAGAGACAGCTGAGCTGCTCAGAAAAAAATGTTCTTCATGGCTTAACAATGAGCTTATCAAAATTTGTCAAGAGAGAAAACTAAGATTTCCTTCAAACTGTATTTATTTTCTGGCTATTTTTAAGCAGTTTTAAGAAAGATTTCTTTTTTTTTTTTTTGGCAACAGTTGATACAATTTTTTTCCGGATTTTAACTTTAGTACCTTCCTAAACCTGGGTCAAAAAAAAAAAAATGCTATGCCACTGAGGCAGAAACAGGTAGTCTTTTAATCTCAGAGAAATTGTCCTTGATGAGTACAAAAACTAACAGTGATTCTAGCTTTATTTAACTCATTTAATAATAATAAAAAGAAATCAGACAGATGAGATTTCCTATATTACTTTAAATCAAGTATAAAGAAAACTATCCCAAGACCTAAGCAGGTTAACATAATAGACTAGAAACCATCTTTTATCTTGGAAAAAGACAAATGAGGCAACTGAGGGAAGTCATCAGAAATTTAGTGTCTGTGAAACCTTAATATATGCCAGTTTTTCCAAAGAATTAGATGATGGTGTGTTGTATTTATGATAGTCAAAAGGAATGTGATGAGTGTATATTCTGGTTGAGGAATCCCTGTCTTAACCTAGCAGACTAGATATCACTTACAGAGATTTAGCTTGTCCAGGAGCCTGCAGTGGACATAACATAACCCTCCAAAATCCATATGTTGAAATCTTTACCCCAAAGATGATGGCATCGGGGGTAGAATCTTTAACACTTTTTGCTCCGCTCACATATTCACGTATTCACGTGTTCATCTAGTCTTCGGTTGTTCATGCCACGGTGGATTTATTTGGAACTATTAGGAGCTATTTCTTTGATCATACTCAGTCTAGAAGCTTTAATCTCTAGGAATTTAAATTTTTATTAAAATATATCCAGTAGTTCAGGAGCTGTGTGTGTTTTATTGAATGCTTATACCATTCATGCGGTGGCACAGAAAAAATGGCCGGCACAAGAAGTGTTAAGAGGTGACTAGGTCATAAGGGTGGAGCACACAGCATTGTGATTAGTGCCCTTGTTGAAGAGTTCGAGAGAGCTCTCTCACCCTCTTGTGGCCATGTGAGGAGACTTTAAAAAAATGGTCTTCTGCAACCCAGGAGCAGTCCGTCACCAGTACCTGACCACGCTGGCCTCCTATTGTGGACCTCCAGCATTCAGACCTCTGAGGAATATATTTCTGCTGTTTCTAAGTCATCCAGTCTTTTTATTCTGTTATAGCAACCTGAATAGATTAAGACAGAGCCCTTGCCTGACCTCTCTGCTGTTCCTTTCCCTGTCGAGGCGTCCCCTTTCTACCCCCTCCCAGCATCTAATGCACTGCAAACACTCTTCCAGGATCACTGTCATCTCTCAGGGTCTCATGTGTTTCCCACTACTCTGTGTAGGCCCATTATTGAAGAGATTTTGGAGCTTACAAGCCAAAGATGTCAATGGCTATTGCAGAATGCAGCACAGCCAGCTAACTCCACTCAAAATGTGGAAAGGGGTGCTGATCCCATTAGGTATTTTGAATAATATTAGGGTGTGTGTGGAGAAGTTACCCAAAGTATCTCCTCATAATACCAGAGTCAAAAGACATAAGCAAGAAGGAGAGATGGTTTTATAATAATGATCGGACCTGAAAAACATTGAGGTATTGAGAACACTGTGAAGATAGGAATTGGCCTATCACTTGATACTGTCTGGGAACTCTCCACAGATTTCAGCGTCAGCCCCTCCAGTGGTGGAATGTTTTATTTCCTCACCTCAACATTTTGGTGATTTAAAATGAGAAAAGTTCCCAGTGGTTTCTGCAAACTCCTGTACATCAGAGCAAATCACTTGACCTAGAAATATCCCTAAGTGTAAAGATTAATTTAATTTGATTAAGGGCATGTAATTAAGAGTGATGGTAAAGTAGATGCGTTTGTATGAGAAAATGTGATTAAACTTTCTAATCTTTGATTGACAATGTGCAACATCAGATACTTACTATATTTTCAAAAACATTCCATAGGTATTCTCCAGGTAGATACCTCTGAGTGAAATTGTTGTGTCATATGGCAGATCCATTTTTAATATTTTCAGGAATCTCCATACTGTTTTCCATAGGGACTGGAGCAGTCTACACCCCACTAATAGTGTAAGAGGGTTCCTTGTTCTCCACATCCTTGCCAGCATTTGTTGTTTCTGCTCTTTTTGATATGGGCCGTTCTCACAGGCGCGAGGTGTTACCTCATTGTGGTCTTGATTGGTAGTTCTCTGATGATATGGGACGGTGAACATTTGCTCACATGTCTGTTAGCCATCTGTAAAGCTTCTTTACAGAAGTGCCTGTTTAGCTCTCCTGTCCATATTTTGATGGGTTTTTCATTTTTGTTTTTTGTTGAGTTCTTAAGTTCCTTGTAAATCTCCAACACTAGTGCCTTTTCAAATGTATAGTGTACACATATTTTCTCCAAATCAGAGTGGCTTTTCATTTGAATGAGAACCTGCACTCCCACGTTTATCACAGCACTATTTACTATAATCAAGATACAGACACAACGTAAGTAGCTCAAAACAGATGAATGGATCAAGATATGTGTATGGAATATTACTCAGTCCCCAAAAAGATAAACTAATGCAAGCTGTGGCAACATTGATGGAACTGGAAGGGATTGTGGTAGGTGAAGTAACTGAGAAGGAGAAAGGAAAATACTGGATGTCACTATATGTGGAATGTAGATAAAGTGAAATATGAAGACACATTTAAAAACTAACCCTTCGAAACTGACTATAGAACTGAGGCATCCAGAAAGGGAGAGAGTGGGATGAGATCAAAATGGGGAGGGAGCACAGTGGCCTATGGTGCATGACTCTGGGTGCTTTAGTGATGGGTATGCTATGGTAACTATACCTGAAGGGGGAATCCTGTACTTCCAAAATGCCAGCAACAGTTTAAATCAATGTTACCTCACTTAAAAAAAAAATAAAGTTAAAAACACAGTCCATATGACCATGTATAGTAAATGAACTTTAATATTACATTCACCAAGTTTGTGAATTGCTACTGTTCTATAATAATCGCAAGTATTGCTACTGTTCTGTGAAATCTTCTCTATATATGTATATGGGGCAGGGGGTGGGTTTATTTGGTATGTGCTCAGATGTCTCTTTGTGAAGTCCCTCAAGGAGAAATGATTACCTAAATTATGTAACAAGGATTCCTGACCCCACATATGCATTGAAGGTGATTAAAATATGTTTTCTAATTTATTATCAGTATCTAACATGCTGTGTTCTATTTTGTACAAATAGGAGGCCTTCCTCCTCCAGGGGAATCCATCCCCATTCAGATACCCATGTCTTACTATAATAGTCTGGCCACTCTCCTACTACAAAGCAAAAGTTCCAGAGGGCAAAGGGTCTACAGTCAAAGGCAAAAACCTCATGTACTTACAGATCTGAACTCCTGGCTCCTGAACCAACACGCATAGACACACCCCATTTGAAGTCAGCTTTTACAACTAGGGAATCTAATTACATCACATCTGTGTAACTAAAGGGGCCACTCAAATGGTTCTTCCATAAACAAAGTTTTATCCTAAGTGATTTTCAGCTTTAAAGAACCCCTTTAGAGATATGAGCTGTTAGGACTCAGTTTTCTGGTCAAGAGAGAGAAAGGATCAGGAATGACATTATAGAATGATTCAGCTGTCATTTATTAAGTGCAGGTAGTATGTTATATACCTCGGTAGTTGCTTTGCATGATATTAATGTTGTAATTTTCATAATAGCTTGAGGCAGTTGTGTATATTATGATTTCACAAATGGGAACACCAAAATGAGAGGTTAGATAACTTGTCTAAAATCAGAACTAAAGTTCAAAAATCTATTATTATATTCACTTCATGTTTTGTTAGACATCCACCATCCTTTTGTTTATCAAAAACTTAATTTTTAAAACCTTGTGATCTCTAATAATTAACTTATGTGACAGTGGAAGAAAAGCTTATATAGCAATGCTGAGGTCTTTGACCTGAAACAAATAATGATCTTCCTAAGCTCAGTTTCCTCATCAGTAAAACAGTGTGGTCAAACCTTGTTTGAGGGTAAAATTTTAATACAAATTATACATAGGTGAGGTCAGAACATGATAAATTACTATACCCACAGAGTGTTAACAGGTGTCTATGAAAAATATAGAAAACGTTTTAATTTAATCTATAACTTAGAAAAAAAAATAAAAGAACAAAAAAATAAAATAGGAAAAATGTAAAAACTTCATGTGGGATACATAACACATTATCAGGGTGTCTCTGAAAACTTCTCAAAAGGCAGGGCAGGTGCCATAGTCCAGACCACAGGTAAAAGCTGGCTTTGGAAGGGAATCCAATTTAGCTCTGTTCTCTGATTTTATTCTGGGATTGTTTCCAGTCATCAGACTTGACATTAGGTATCCAGTCTGTCTTTCCCTTGGTCCATTCCACAGTGGCTATGTCTGTGTTATTTACAGTTTTGTCCCCAAATCTTAGCATGCTGCCTTATAGAGTAAGTGTTCAATAAATTATTCAAAGAATGAATGAATGTTGAGTATATAAAGAGATCTGTAGCATCATTACAATTGGAAAAATAACTCTTTTCAAGTCATTACTCTGAAGAAAAAAAAAGGCTGTTGTTCTCTCACTGATACTCTTGGATAACATTCAAAATCTTGCGAAGTTCAAACATAGACAATTAGATAATTATTGATGATTAAAATAAAACATAGGATTTTATTTTGGAGATGATTTCAAAAGTTCATGCTATTTTAAAGTCAAATGTCTCTGTAGAGTAATATTGCTTTAAACTATTTTTGCTTTTATAAATGCAACGGACTATTCTAACAAGCAGCAAAAGCCAGGTGATACTGGAGATGAAATTCCCAGACTCAGTGTAAAGATAGTATGGAACTTGTGCCACCATTTGGTGAGATTTTGGAGTTGCAAATAATTATTGCTAATTTTCACGCCAGTGTATACTGGGGAAGCTCTTTGCAGACTATAATCATTTATATTACTTAAAATGAAAAATAATGCTTATTTTTTTTAAAAAGTGGTGGCTTCAATGATGCATAAAATTGTAAACTATAAATCTGTCATTTAAAAATGTTACAAATCCTATTGTTCATGGGAAGAAGCTAATCAATTTGGGGATAAGTTAAGAAAGATGTTTGTTTACCTGATCACTCTCAGTAACTCTTTTGCATGTTAATTTCTGGCCACTGGAAATAGGGCCAAATAGATGCAGAGCTGTGGCTGTACTTTTTTCTTTCGCACACACAGACACACACAAATATTTTACATTGTTATTCATTTTTGTACAATGTACACTTGTATACTTTCTCCATTCAGGTGTAATCCTCATAAAATTTCCACCACCAGTTCACCTGTGCGCCATCACCATAGACCCGTGTGCTCTTTCAGTCTTTGTTTAGATTCTTCTCCTTCCCCCTACCTTGCAGAATATCTCTGATTTATAGTTGCCTTTTAATTTTTTTAATTTATTATTATTGTTATTTTTTTCTGATCTCTTATTGGTCCCCCTATATTCTTCATATAAATGAAACCATCCAACATTTTTCTTTTTCCTTCTGGCTTATCTTACTGAGTATAATATCTTCTAGCTCCATCCATGTCATTGCAAATAGCATGAGTTTATCAGTTTTGCTTGCTGAATAGTATTCCATTGTGTACATAGACCACACCTTCTTGATCCAGTCTAAGTCAACAGAAACTAAGAGGCTCCAGGTTCTGTAGCATGTGAGGCTTTACCTTACAATAATGAGACTAACTTTTTCCTAAAGTGGTTCTGAAGCTGGATCCCAAAGAGAACTCCAGAGATGTATCAACCAAAAATAAATTTGTGGGAATAAGCATCCCCAAATTCTTCCCAGTTCTTCCACAGGGTTTTTCTTACTGGCTGCCCACTCTCCTAGGTCCTTTCGAAGGATGACTACACTGCCCCCACGACCCCCTCTCACCCCCAAAAGGAGCCCCTGACAGAGCTGAGCTGCTGCAGTTACAGAGCTCACACATAAAAAACAGGCAAGTTTGGGTAAAACTTTAGGTTTGTCTACTACCATTTTCTTCTTCTTTTTTTTTTAAAGATTCATTTATTTATTTATACATACAAGTTGTGGTACAGGCCAGAGGCGTGGGGCAGCTAGAGGGTTCACCAGAGACAGAGTGGGGAGCAGAACAGGAAGATCAGAAATACACTGCTGAGGGGAGCAGCGGGCGAGGCAGGAGGGGTCTGCTGCGCCGGTCGTCGAACTCGCAGCTCCACAGCGCAGCGCTTAACTGCTGCGCCACCAGGGAGGCCCCTACTACCATTTTCTTCTATCCAGTTTCTCTGCCACTTGTTACTTTTGGATGAGTCTGTTGCTATAGAGTTCAAGTTGTTCCTAAACAAGTGTAACTATGATAATGAAAAGTACAATCTAACATAATTTTAAAACTTTTAATTACCAGTTAAATGATGATTACCACAAAGAATTGAATATGTGTGTAAAATATTTTTTAGGATGGCTCATATCTCAGTTATGTCTACAAATCTCAAAAAGCTATCCTGATCTTTTATATTAAAGTATGCTGCAACTTTGTCTTGCATCAGTATATATTAGTAGCACAAAAACATCTTTTTTTCTTTTTTCTGCTGACTTGGCACTTTTTTTTTTTTTTTTTAAAGATTTTATTTTATTTATACATACAAGCTGGGGTACAAGCCAGAGGTGTGGGGCGGCGAAAGGGTTCACCAGAGACGGAGTGGGGAGCAGAACAGGCAGATCAGAAGTACACTGCTGAGGGGAGCAGCGGGCGAGGCAGGAGAGGTCTGCCGCACCATGTGGGATTCTCCCCGGCCGGGCGTCGAACTCGCGTCACCGCTACCGACAGCTCCACAGCGCAGCGCTTAACCGCTGCGCCATCCGGGAGGCCCTGACTTGGCTCTTTTGAAAAGTAGGCACCTGGGTTAATAAATCACCCAAAAATCTCCTTTGTGCATTCTCTGTTGTTTTTCGAATAAGGAAATTCAAAGAATTAGCAAAAGTTGGTGTCATCATTTGTTTTGGAGTGGATAGCTTTGAGTAGTTACTTTTATTGTAGAAACTGCTATAAATTAATGGCATATGAAATTCATTGGCTAAGTGTAATTAAGGTGTATTTGTCATCAAAAGGCAACTGGAACTGAGGCAGCAGTGGGGAGCGCCGTGTGTCTGAAGACTATCTTAGCCCTGAAGTGCTAAAAGCACTTTGGACATTTTAAGACAATTTCTTTCCACTAATCCTCATTTTTGTGATAGTGTGAGGTAGGCAAGAAGAGAAGGGTAAGCATGCAGTCTACAATTTCCGAGACTGTAAGTGGGTCTTCAGAGTTGAGGGAGTGAATAGATTTGAATAGTGTCCAGGAGTTGCTCTGCCAGGAAAAGCACCAGATTTTAATTTTGTTCTCATTTTTTTTTTGGATTAAATTTCAATGTTGCAGCCACAAAATACTCGGAACTTTGAAGCATGCCTCCCTTATCAACTGCTATTGGCCTCTTCACAAACAAGTAATAACCAAACAGCAAATCCCCAATCATTTGACTCGACCACCTTGAAGCTACACTTCTGTTTTATTTCCCCTGTCGTTTTCCAAGGAGTTAATCCTAGAGCTGGTAAAGCAGGCAGTCATGTCGGGAAACACTGGCAGGCCAAGAGGTTGTTTTATGCTGCAGATTCTCTCCTTATGCCTTCCATGTATCCAAGGTGGGAAAATAGCGGTGGGACTTTCACTTCCCATTTACAGTCGACTGGGCAGAGCAAAGAGAATAATTCAGGCAACAACGAGAATAGGAAAAAGCAAGTCGAACCTGGAGCCAACAGCTCCCTTCAAGCACAGATATTTTTTGTCCTTTGATCTTATACTGAGCCATAAACCACACTGAAATTGTTAACAGCTAATAGTATCACTGAATTATTGCATTTGGCAAGCTGTCCCTCACCACTGTGATTATAACATTGACCCTCTGCATACCCGCACAAGAGTGGTCAAGAAATTACCTTTTAGGTGTGTTTGATAATATGATGTGCTATTTGGGGGGCATTGTTAGTAACATTGTTATATAACTGTGGTCCCATCTTTACCGGTATAGGGGGTGTTTAAGAAAATTATTACAATAACACTAACTGAAGCACAATTCCACATTATGTATCTAGGTTTTCTGAAATGGTCAGACATTTGATGCCAACTTATAATACACATTATAGCATAAAGCATCCAGAGTTCAAAGTTGAAAATATGCATGAGGCGGTGTCCCAAATTATGCACTTGTAAGTCAAATGAAGTATAAATAGATTTTATAATTTTCAAAAGTTCAGGTTCTTAGACACGTTTGCCTGAAACATCTATTAAATTGAAAGAAAATTATATTTTTGTTTGAATTCTCTCAACAGTGTCCCGATCCTTCTAGAATGAATTAAATACATAAAATTGAATTGTTTCTAAGATGTAACCAAATCAGTTGTTTATCTGACATGTTTCCTAAATTTATTTTATAGTAATATTAATGATTTTTAATATCTGAGGAGACCAACAGACAAGGGTAGAAAATTCTTGGGGCTTTAGTGGCAGATGTGGTGTGTAAAATGCATTGAAGATATATGAACCTCTAGCACTGAATCATATACAGTATTGTAAACCAACATTACTTTAATATAAAATACAGATTTATATATTTATATATAATACACACTTAAGTATTTATTTGTTTATGCATACAAGAGCTGGGGTGTAGGCCAGAGGTGTGAGGTGGTAAGAGGATTCACCAGAGACAGAGTGGGGAGCAGAATAGGCAGATCTACCGAAATTCACTGCTGAGGGGAGCAGCTGGCGAGGCAGGAGAGGTCTGCTGCGCCATGTGGGTCAGCTCCCTGGCTGGCTATCGAACTCGTGCTGCAGTGGCTGTGGACAGCTTCATAGTGCTGAGGCTTCACTCCTTGTACCATCAGGGAGGCCCTAATATACATTTTTTTTAATATATGAATTAATTTTGAAAAAACAAAAAGCATAATCCTGATTAATGAGCTCTCTATGACTTCTTTCATATCTATTTGCACACAATTCATATTTAATACCATTTTTACCAAGCTCTATCAATTAGTATTTCATGTAAACTAAGGAACAGCAGCAAACAGCTCTTCCAAGTATAGTACTTTGTATATGTGACTTTGTTTACTATGGGGTTGATAAGGATACTGCTGTAAGGCACATGGGTTTCATTTTCTTTTCTACTTAACACTGGTGATCCTTTCAGCATTTTAGTGCTTTGAAGTATTTTTTCAGGTCTGTCTCTTGACTGACATAGAATCAAAGTTACTTAGGAAGAATAATGACTACACATCAAATATCAGAATTACCTCTCAGAAGACATCATCTGTCACCATAGAGCTGAGGTTTTTCATGTTTGTTTCCTGGTCAAGATATACTGCATATTGTTGAGACTCCTTGCTGATAAGTGCAGATGCATGATTAGAACAGATTTGCCTTTAATCAACCCTGGATATTTTGGTACATCTTAGAGTCCTCAGTCACCTGATAGACTTTTGTACATTATTACTTAAGAAAGATTAGAAAATGTAACCAGGGTGGGGCTGGGGGAATGAGTTTGTTTTCTGTCCGTTGCCAGCTCTACATCATCATCATTTATCACTTATTGGTTTTGAATGCAAATCACAAGAATTGTTGTCATTTCATTTATTAACACTTCATTCAGCTAGAAGTTCAATTTTAATCAAACCAAGCAGTCCATTCTCAGGGTTGGTTGGTTGGTTCGTTTTTTACCTAGCATTCTCTATGTAATCCCAAATAGCCATTGCAATAGGATCATATTTTTATTTTCTTTATTTTCTTTATTTATGCAAATTGTCTTTTGAAGAGGAAGTGTCAGTAGTCATACATTGTATAATAAGATTTTTCTCAAAAATTCTAATTATAGGTACAATAAGAAATTGTTCGATCCACAAATGTTGAATATTGTTTTTAATGTTATTACAAAGTATTTTTTCCCATTTTAAAGTGAAAATCTTTTGTAAACTGTTGCCTTCCCATAGATCTGTGGCATTTAGAAGGATCTCAGTCGAGTTGTTTTGATCACTAAAGAATTCTATCTTTAAGAAATGCTATCTTTAAATCTGTGAGTGATAAATGCCCAAATTGCTACTGTGAAAGTGTTTGCAGTTTAAAACTCATGTTAAGAAATCTGCACTAGAAAGTTTGCAAAAAAATTACTCTCTTCTCACCTTTAATTGTATTATTTAAGTTGAATATTGCCTCTCCTGAATAAGACACAAGTAGTAAAATTGTTTCCAATTATTATGCAAAGTCTTTTTCAAACACATTATGAGGACTGATGGAAGAATCAGGCGTTCCTCATTGAATTAAATTAAGAATGAAGCATCGAGACTGATTTGTGGACACAAGAGAATCTTAATTTAGTTGAGATGAACACCCGCTTATGATAAAAGAATAAAATGGCAGATATTGTTCTTATGGAATTGTTTTTCTTTTTGCTGTGCATATTAAGCTTTTGCATATAACAAAAAAATGACAAGAGAAATAATTTCTTGAAAAATCAAGCAATGGAAAATTACTTCCTTGGAGTAAAGGTTTATGATTAGAAAGTATTCTTTTTTTCTCAAAAACAGTAACTTTTCCTCCACTTAATACCTTTTTTAAGTACAGCATATTGCTGTTTCTCAAAATTATGACTAAATTGTATAAACTGTTTTGAATAGCAATCATTATAAAATGCAATTACTATTTTAATTGGGAGCTAAATTAGTTTTAATATTATAAGAATTAGTCAAGATGGGTTTAATTAGAATCATTTTAATAATTTTACTTTCCTTCAACCTTAAATGTTATTTAATATAGATGGATGAGTGTTATATAAATGTAGGCCTATTCTGTGATGTTTGAAGGAGTTCCATGCATAGATGAAATCTGTTGATAAGCCCAAATGCCTTGGCATATTTCTTGTTTTTCCAAGGCATCTTGGAGAAAAAAGTAAACATAAAATTAGCATTCCCAAATGACTTTTCTGAAAGTTAAATTTTATCTAAAAGGAGGGAAATTTAACATTCATAGATTCAGTAGCTTCCCACCAATATATTGGGAATATTAAGACAGAAATATGTTAAAATACTTTATAAGCTGCAAAACAGTGTTCAAATGTTGGATGGGATCATTAAAATCATTGCTAATTTTTAGTGTCATCAATACTTTAGCAGCAGTATAAAATACTAGAAATTTTTAAATTTCGTCTTTCAGTAACCATCATATATAATGCAGATAAAACAGGTAAAAATGTAGGTGACAGGATGGACAGGTGATGAATATCAGTCAGTCAGTTGCTAGAACAGTTTTCAAGTCAACATTGAGTGTGAATTGCAAGACTCAAGGAAGAGGGAGGCTTGGGATTTCACTGGCAGATAACACCGGCTAAATGCCCCTCCTCTGTCATCACTACAGGGACTTGGTGTTTGAAACATGCATGCATGTTCTCGATTCTGAACAGTTGCCTTCTTGCCATTTGAATTAGTCACATATAATTCAAAATTAAATCAGGGATTATGTGTGATTTCTTAGATCAAGAAAAAGAAGACAGACTTTTTAAGCAAAATAGCTATGAATATCACAATTGATGGAACATGTCTGAGAGGATGCTTTTTGTGTTTGCTGGGAAGGAGGGGTATCGCCACTGGATGTTACAAATGTGCACTCAAGTTTTATACTGACAGAACACATACCTAGCACCTTAGGGGGATGGGAAAGAGGGTGACTTAGCTGGTCATATGGTCCCTCATCTTATGAAACTTGCATTCCAGTGAGTCATTTTACATGAAAAACAAAACAACTGCAATGTTAAAGACGCACCTGCTAGTTGACACAACTTATGCCCTCAATTGGGTCCAGCAAAAGGAAGAGTCTTGGAGGATGAAGGACGTGGCAGTCACCTTGAGGATGGGAAAGATATGAAGAAACAGGCAGCTGGTCAGATGAAATCCAGATTACAGGGAAAGCATGAAGAGCAAAGGCCAGACTGATGAATAGAGCAGATGGGCCCGGATCGGGTAGCTTTGAGTTTGCAGAAAGGGTGAGCCATGAGCCATGTACGAGTTTCCCCCAGAAAGAACAGTTCCCAGAATATTGCCCTTCTGTTCAGATACCAGCCTCCAGGTCTGCTTCCTCAGGACCAGCTCATTTCAGCACAGCTGGCTACAAATTCAGGGATTCCCCTCAGATCCCCTCAGATTCAGTACTTTTCTAGAAAGCCTGAGAACCTCATGCTTCTGGTGACGATAGGTACAGTCACCAAATTTCAGAGAAAGGATCCACATTCCCACCATGTATAGGAAGAGGACATCAAGCAGAGTCTGGTGCAGGGTCTAGTCATCAGATCTCTGTGGCGTCATGGAAGGCAGCCCCTCTCCCTGACCACCAGGTGTTAAATACCTGTAGAGTGTTGCCAACCACAGAGACTTACCCAAGTCTTTGATGTCTAGAGATTTTACTAAGACTCTGTCATACTACTTTTGACCTTGTTCTCCAGCCCTGCTTGGAGCTGGAGCTAATACCTTTAGTCTCAAATTCCTCCAGAAGTCCGATCCTGTATATCACGTCCCCGGCCCATCATAAATCATATTGTTAGTGTGTGAGCTGTGGCGAGAATCAAATGGGACTTTAGGATCCGGACTATGAGAATAATGGCATCATCATAAGTGTAAAGAAAGTTTGGAAAAGAAGTTGGTCACCTGGATCACAGTTTCATACACTTGGTCCTTGAGTGAGTTAGTCATTTGCTTGGTAATGTCATACAATGATGTCGAGTTGTGAAGGCCACATGTAGTGAAAGCATCAAGAAAAATATGTCACTTGAGTGATAACTATATAGCTATGTTATTGTGAGGTTCTTTTTTTAAAATTTATTTACTTATGCATACAAGAGCAGGGGTGTAGGTCAGAGGTTTGTGTGTGGAAGGGATGAGAGGATTCCCCAGAGACAGAGAGGGGAGCAGAACAGCTAGATCGACTGAAATACACTGCTGAGGGGAGCAGCGGGCGAGACAGGAGAGGTCTGCTGCGCCATGTGGGTCAGCTCCCTGGCCAGGGATTGAACTCATGCTACAGTGGCTGTGGATAGCTTCATAGTGCTGAGACTTAACCCCTTGTGCCACCAGGGAGGCTCTGTTATTGGTAGTTTTGAGTGCTAACTATTCTTGAAATCCTTGATGTTTAAGAGTAAAATTAGGCTGCAAGTAAACAGTGGCTCATTTTTATAAACCCCATATTTAGATAAGTTACCCTGTCATGGAGGTGCCCTTATCCTCTCTATAGATCATAAATTTCAGTTATTTGCACACACATGGGCTTGTGCACATATTCCTAAACTACACACATATTTGCCATTGATGTGCCATTTGATATTTATAGAGGGGAACAGGCTTGGAATAAGACAAAATAAATGAAAATGTCTTCATGCTGCTGTAGAGGTGATGGTAGTTGGCTTAGCCAATGTCCATTATCTGTCTCCTTTCCCTGGCTGCCTTCCAGAGGATGCCTACTTGACTCCGTCTGTTAATAATGCAGGGTCAGCGGTCCACCATGTTGTTTGGGCAGGCTTTTGCTTTTCTTGTTTCTTTTTTCTTTAAGATTTATTTATTTATGCATAAAGGAACTAGGGTGTAGGCCAGAGTTGCAGGGAGGTGAGAGGATTCACCAGAGACAGAGTGGGGAGCACAGCAGGCAGATTGACTGACATACACTGCTGAGGGGAGCAGCAGGAGAGGCAGGAGAGGTCTGCTGTGCCATGTGGGAAGCTCGCTGGGCAGGGATCAAACTTGTTTTGCAGTGGCTCTGGATAGCTTCATAGTGCTGAGACTTAACCTGCTGTGCCACCAGGGAGGCTCCCTTTTGTTTTTCTGATGAGTGTCAATCCCCCTTTTTCTCTTCTACCTTCTTATTTCTGGAACACTAAAAAAAAAAAAAAAAAAATTCCGAGACTTTGGTGCTGACATTATTGCACTAGTGAACCAACTACTGCTATTCTTGGATGACTAGTGTTCTAAACAATTCCCTGTGTACTCCTGGCATTTTGGGTTTACAGATAGGGTCTTATTCCAAATTTATGATATTGCCAATTCAGATTCCTCATTAGTAAAATGTAGATGATCTTAATAACACCTGAGTACTACTGTGGCAGAGAGGAGTGAATTATGTTTATGAAGACTGCTTTGCAAATTGTAAAATGCTATACAAATGTTAGTTGTTATTGCTCATAAAATCATGTGTACCCTTTCTCCACATTCAATTATAAAGCTTGATGAGAAGAGTCGAAGTGGTGAATAAGTTTGCTGAAAGAGAAAGGAATAATTCTTAATGAATTATTAACAGCATTTATCTTTGTGACCATGCTTTGTAAGCTTACATCTGCCCACTGTGGTGCTGTGTTCTTGGGTTCAGCTCAAGAACACCTAAGAGGAATTTATATGCATAATCTCATTTATCCCACATTCATATCATCTGTCACAGAATTGCTACTGGAATTGCCATAGGAGGAAAAGAATACTGTGTAAATTATGTAACTAAATGGGATTTTTTTTTTTAAGATTTATTTTTTATTTATACATATAAGTTGGGGTACAGGCCAGAGGTGTGGGGCGGCGAGAGGGTCCACCAGAGACAGAGCAGGGAGCAGAACATGCAGATCAGAAATACACTGCTGAGGGGAGCAGCGGGCGAGGCAGGAGAGGTCTGCTGCGCCATGTGGGATTCTCCCCTGCCGGGCGTCGAACTGAGTCGCCGCTGCCAACAGCTCCACAGCGCTGCGTCACCGGGGAGGCCCCTAAACGGGATGTTTTAATAGAAGTATTTGAAAGAAAAGCTCTTTAAAAACAAACAAAATGCATGAGTATCTTGCCACCAATCACAAGTCTAACTTTCTCCTAGCCAAACAAGAACACAAATGTTTACATGGAAGTTTATTTAAGGAAAATGAAATACATATAAAAAAAATGTAAAGTACAGGATTCATATGCTAAGCTGAGACTATGATTTAATAAAGGAATCCATTCACCACATTTTGGCCGTCACAAAGAAAATGTTAGGTGTTCACTTTATTCACAAATAAATATGTCAAACTGGAGCTACATGTCATAATCTTTCATCTGATGATTGTGTAATTCCAATTGTGCATGGCTTTCTTTTGAGTGAGCCCCCTGTACCAGCCTTAGATCTCTGATGAGGCTTGTGGCTGAGTGGACTCTGTTTTGTCGCTGCTCTGGACCCTGAAGCAGAGCTCCCGAGTGCTTGTACCCCCAACTTGGATGCAATTTCATATTCCCCTCTGGGAGGTAGACTGAAGCCTCCAACAAAGGTGTGTTTTATAAGCCACAGCTTCCCAGCTTCAGGAGTTAGGGTGCAGAATGGAGACTGAGCTAAGGGAGAGAGGTTCAACACTTAAGGAACACAAAAGATAAAAGCAAATTTTAGTCATCAAAGTAATGTTTTAATGTCCTATCTTCAGAAATCAAAAATTACAAAATGCCTTTGATGAGCAAAATAGTGAGCATTTTTGCATCCATTGCAGTTAATGAACTGTTACCATAAAATATGTGTCCTGATTACTAAGGGTCTGTGTGTATGTTTGTGAGTGCTTGTGCCCCTTTATATGTTATGTCCAAGAAAATTGCTTCACTAACCTTTTCCTTGTTCCTGCTAGGGAAGAAAAATATCTCATTCTTACTGGAAAAGCAAGCACAAAAACCCTGCAGATCATCTATATTTCCCCAGAGTATCACTCAGCTTTCACTAGTGGGATGTGCTTCCTGAGTGTCAATTAGGGGCCAGTCCAGTTCTTTTATAACCTCAGTCCTACTCCCCAAGTTTCCAACCCCATAGCATCCAGTATCCTGGCAGGATTTGGAAAGAGTGGTGTGATACGCTGCTCACCCTCTGAATCCTGTACACTACTTTGACTAACCTTGAAACATTCTTCCTAATATCTCAGTCCATTTTCCTAACCCAGAGGGCACACCCTACTCAGCTGCTTCCTCCTTAATTAAACATATTACCTGCAGCTATTCATTCCATGACATTTATTTAGTATCTCTTAATGCAAACACTTTTCAAGTTACTGGGAATACAAAATTGGAAGGTTTCGCTAAAATTTCCCTCATGCTGTAGCCAAAATAAGCAAATAAACAGCCATAAATATATGAAGAATTGTAAACTAGAGTGAGGGAATAGAGTAATGGGATCAGTTTGTTTTAGATCTATCACTTCATCTCTTCTCCAGATATCATTGTGTTCTTACCTGGAAACTTTGTGAAGTTCAAGACATGATTGAAATGTACATGACTGTTGTGCTATTGACTGTTCAGTGACTGAGAGATCTTCTCCAACACATGAAACTCAGATAACACTATATCACAGTCAGTTAGGAGTTGTCTATACATTGTGCTATTAATTTACTCAACAGCAATGCCTATTGCCAAGAAATACAGACGTGGATATGAGAGGTAATTCACCAACAGTGAAAACTGCCAGTGTTGACTTGTCATGACTTATAGTAGCATCATATAGTATCAATATTTTCCTGTATCGCCATTATTGTCAATTATCACAATGTTAATATTGTAACACAATATCCCAGAAAATTATGATGTAAATTATCCTACCAAACTCCATGAACTTTAAGCTCCAATGTCTAGTATTTAGAAGCTCGTTCTCTTATAAGTTGTGAACAAGGGATAGATATCACTTCCAGATGTTTTATTATTTTACCTTTATTATATGTGATACTAATAATTTCTGTACAGTGAAAAGCCATTTCCTAAATACCTTCTCTGCACCTGAAAATATGCTAAATGTGAGTGATCTAGGGTGATAGCACATACTTCATATCTTCTCTAATGGCGTATAAGGAAGGAGAGAATGTTAAGTTTGAACTAACAGTAGGGAAGCAATGAGGAAGTACAGGACCATATTTTCTGCATGACCAGGGGGACAAATCTAGATTAGGGGGCCAAGGAGGGTTTCTCTGGAGTAAATGAGATTTAATTTTCCTAGGGAACAGATTAAAAATAAGTTAGTGTTTGAGAAAAGAAAATGAGAAGGTGCAATATGAACAAAATCCAGGAGGGTGCGAAGTATTTGCAGTGTCTCAGGAAACAAGAGCAGTGGGCATGAGGTGCTGAATGGAAGCAGAAAATTCGCTAAGATGTTAGTGGTGACATAAACCGGAGCCCACCACTCAAGGTCCCGCAGGACAGATGCAAGTGTGTGTGCTTATTTTGTAAGATGCAAAAGGGGGTTGAAGGGGAAAGAGAAGAACCATGTGCTCCTGGCTTTAAAGATTACTTAGCAATCATTCCAGTTGGAAGGCTGGCATAAGATAGGTCAGTTGCTCCAAGTGGGCAGAGTCCAGCAGTGTGGAAAAGTTAACAAGATTTAGCAGTGGACTAGATGAAGTTCAGATTCCTGAGCAATGTAATGGAGATTAGTGACCCTTACAAGATGGCCGCCGATGCGGGAAGAAGGCACGTCTTCTGCATGGTGGTTGTTAGTGTTTTCTGCACACACTTGAATATTGGGCCTGGTTTCTCACCTTTGGTGGTCTTCTCGGGAGTATTCAGAAAGTATTTTTAGTTCAGAAGACTGAGTAGGTCCCCAATCAGATGGCAATTACTTCGAGATTTTGCCAGTGGGAAAATGCCCATTTCAGAAATTCCGACCAGTAACTTGGGTGAACTCTCAGCAACAGAAGCATTCTTGAGTTCAGCCAGAAGGGCTAGAAGGTCTCATTCATGTAGTCATTGGAAAGCAGATGGGGATCTTACCCCACAGCTTTCTTCATGCTTGCTTCTAGAATGATCAGTGACTATCAGGCTTCAGTGTCACTGAAGGAATGAAGAGCCTTCTGATTTGCTTTTCCTTTATGTAACATTTCCTTTATCATCCCCTGTTCAAAGGTTAGTTGTTTAGTATAAACACCAAATATAGCCCTCTATCCCTGCAAGTCATTTCCCTCTTCCTTACAGTTTCAATATTTTCCCACAATTCAGTGTGCCCTTTTTTGCTTTTCAACAACAACCACCACAACAAAAACTATGTTCTCACTCTACTGTTCTAATTGAGGGTCTCAAAAAGGTTATTCTGCAGAAATGCTGCTAGTTAATCTTAGCCATGACCGTCTTGTGTATGTACAAGAATTTTCGTTTTACTTTTGTGGCTTTCATCTGCATGTTCTATAGTCAGGCTGTGCTGCTGAAATGTATCGTTTGTCTGTCCAACTGATGCATTAAAACAATGACTGAATGACAAATATAGATTATAAAATTAAATGATACATTTTAGCATGCAGTTGCTTAAATCATACACTAGACTATTGGTAGACAATTTGTTTCAATCAATATTCCATTGAACATCTATTTACTTGTCCTTACCTATGAAGCATATTGATCCTGAGATGCAGGAGAATATTTGCATGAAGAGGAGCTAACAGCCCCCCCCCCCCCCAAACACAGTACAGCCTCTTGTTTTGCTTTGTTTTGTTTCTTTTTGTGGATCTATTTATTCTCATCCACAAATAGGGTCAGTTTCATAAGACTTTGAATCAGAGGTCTTGTCCTGTGCATATTTGTTCTATTTTTATTCTCAGTCTAACTCTGTTTGTGTGCTTGTATGTTCTGTTCTCCATTGAGGTTTTAATAATTAGTCTCTGCTTTCAAGAAGATACTCGGAAACTATAGTTTAGATGAGTCCTCGCAAATCCATATCTAACACTAAAAAGCAGTAATGTTCTTACTTATCTCTGACATTAGAGAATTCAGAATTGTTTTAGAAATTTTACAACTTGACCTCCTTTACCAAGTTCATAACTCACCCAAATGAAGCATTTGTCCCAAACTTTAAAGCCAAGTTGTAAATCTAGCCATCTCATAATTTCTGCAAAAATCTGATTTTAAATGTTCCCTGTGCCTCTCTTTTCTCATTTATCATTTAAAGCAATTACTAAACAGACTCTAAGCCCACTTCAGGACTATATATATATGACTTTTTTTTTTTAAATTCATATAATAGTGACGTGTTAAAAGAAAATAGGAAACATGAATTCATTGTGACCTCCCCAGGTAGTTTAAGTATTTTGAATTTCTATTAGTCTGAGTTCTCATTTCTCAAATATTTGTTATTTAAAACTGAAAAGCTCAAGCAACCTAAAGCCATCGAAATATTTTTACTGTTTAAGTAAAATTTGCTTTGCAACCCATTCTCTATGAACATGTAAGGATGCTGTGTTAATAAGACCTATTCAGAAGAAAGCATGCAGTGGGTTATAATAGTAACACATATTTACAATGTCTATGAAAAAAGTAGTATTAAACACTAATAATGCTAATATTATACAATAAAATTTTATCATGAGTATGTCATCTCAAAGGTTGGATCACTGTAACATGCTAATATTACTTTGATTCTTTTCCAAATTGGCTCACATCACCAGCCGTAAGTGAAATGTCCTCTACACAGATGTGCTGTCCATCGGCATAGCAATCTTGTCATTGTTTGGTAGGTCGAGTTACAGCTTTATTGGTTCCATTTTTAATAAAATATACATTGACAATGAAGAGAGAACAATATTTTTATTTTTTTTTTAATTTCTCTAAATACCCACTGACAAATTTTCAAAGTGCTGTGAATGTTCGGTATGAATAATATGCTATCTGAGTATTTTAATTTGAGAAGATAGAACATTCTGAAATACCAGTGCTCTTTTTAGCAACGGGGAATTTAGACATTTGCTTAAAAGAAGAAAACCTTCAATTCAGTCCCAATCAGGCATTCTAACAACAATGTCCTCCACGGCCATTTAGTGAGAAAAGAGCCAACACACACAAACCCTATCCCCGCGCTGTGATTGGTCCTGGCTAGCGGGGGAGGAAACTGTGCTATTATTACCGAATCGTGAAGTGTCCGCTTTTGATTCCTCTGGTAATTTAT
This sequence comes from Scalopus aquaticus, assembly GCA_004024925.1. Lineage (NCBI taxonomy): Eukaryota > Metazoa > Chordata > Mammalia > Eulipotyphla > Talpidae > Scalopus > Scalopus aquaticus. Next base: position 35,984 of record PVIJ01009805.1, on the reverse strand, counting down.
CTTCAATTGAACTGATATTGATTTCGTGGGGAAAATTGCATAATCTCCAAGGAGATTTTTAACGGACTAATCTTAGTTTGTGTTTCATTCTTTTTTTCCGACTGGTTTATTCTTCGCAGTGATTTATCTACCTAATAACATTATAGATAAAACCTGGTCTTTCAATTTATTTCTTCAAGCGCTGCTCATGTTTGAGCATGCTTTGTCCTTAATTGCCTGGGGATTTTTAGATGGCCCCATCTTTAGTGGTCTGAAACAAGTTGCAATATACGTAATTAAGGCACTGAGCAGCAGAAGTCTACAAATTGCTGTTTTGCTTCCATGTGTGATATTTAACTAATTGCTCATTGCTGTGAAAACCTTTAACTTCATAGATGTTATGGCCTTAAAGTGAATAAACATTGCTTTTCTATTTATTAAAATACTGTAGTGTAATTGTGAATGGAAAGCCCCCAAGCCGTTTGAAAGATCCTCTTCTACTATACTCTATGTAGTTTAATCTCAGACTATTGAGATTATGAGCTGTTCTTTAGAAAGGTGTGAAATAGACTAGACTTCTACAGAGAGAGATGGATGCGGTGAGAATTGGGTTACTGGAAGGTTCTGGACTGCAGTCTATCCTTACCTCCCTGCCTTTCCTACGGTGCTCTTATTATGTTTCTGTGAAATTAACAATTGCATCAACTGACTTTGGCATCAGCAAAATTGCATAACAATTGCATCGACAATTGCATAAATGGACTTCCCAGTAACTATCTTCACGGGATTGGAATAGGTATATGGAGTGAAATCAATGCCTTGTATCACTCCAAACATCTAGATACCTAACATGCGATGTAGAGAAATTGTTTGAAAAAAAAATTAACGCGATGTTTCTCTCACCCTTAAATATTGACATTCAGTAACGCCTTGTACTGAGTGTGAATATTAAAATAGTATTCTTGGCCGGTCTGACAAGTGATGCTGGAGGGAGGACTTGTATTCCCAGCAGAAGGAAGAAGGACACGTGTGTCCTTTGAAAGCGCCTTCAGAAAGGGGAGCAGTGGCCTGCTGTTTTGCATTAGGCTATGTGAACCCTGCGCCTGCTCTTTCGTTTTATTGCAGTTGTTTTCCTGGATATTCTGTTCTCAGTTTTGCTCCCCTTATGGTTTGGTGTCTGCTGTAATCAAGATTGCTCCCCGAAACCAATCCACGATGAGTAAATAGCAATCGTTCTTTTAAGTCTTTCTTTAAAAAGAAAAGAAAAAAAAAAAAGAATCTGATGCCTTGGAAGGTATTAAATGTGCCTCATCTGCAGCCTCAATCTGGCGTCACTGCACCTGTCACGGGGACGTCCATGCGGAAGGTGTGCCTCTCCACGGTTTGCTTCTGGGGCTGACCACAAATTGGCTGATTTCACCCCTAGAAGTCTGGCCGTTGAGAGCATGGAACAAACACTTGAAACATTTTCCACGGGATTTTTGTTTGTTTGTTTTGCACTGGTTTCCAACTGGAAAAGAAAACGGGGGCTCTAAATCCAAAGTAGACTTTAGACAAGAGAGACAGCTTTAAAGGAATAAGAAATAACAATATTTTAATTCAAGTCGAAGCTTGTTTTCATTCCATCCTTGACCCTGGGTACTGTATGTCCAGAGCGTCTCTGTAGACACCAGAGGTTTTTTATCAGTGAGAATCAGAAAGTGTTGGAGAAGGCATACATAAGAGAAAAGAGAGAACGGTTCTTAATAAGCCTTTTCAGTCATTTGGTGTAAAATTCTTTTTTTCTCCCCCCAAGGAAACTGCCTTTAATACAATTGCCACTGACCTGGAAATCATCCATCTCTATGAGAAGGCTGAAACTTGGCACCGCTAGGTGGCAGTGTAGTCACATACTTACAGTTCCTCATTTGCCTGCAGAGAGCGCAGGCTTTCGAGCTACCGGAATATCTAGTGCATCATAATATTCATGCCTCCTTGTATTCAAAGGACAAGCGTATCGGTACTAAATGATTTACTCTGTACATCAAACTGAAATTTCCACTCGTGTTTGCTTTTATTTTCAAAGAAAACACGTGCATAAATTTTCAACACCGATGTAAAAGTTACCGTGCAGTTCTTCAAGTAATTATTTTTTATTTAAAATGTTGAATATGAAAAATTTTTATGAGGATATAAAAACTGCAAACCTTGAGAGATGACGTTGTTTAAAAAAATTTATTCTATACACAAAAATAAAGCTGAAGTCTGTCTCAATTTTTTTTTTTTTTAGGAGTGAATGAGCATATAGGATTCAAATCTCAGATCACACAAAGCCTCATTATGTGAATTATTTAATGTATATATTTAAAATATTTTCTACATTGCACTGTCTGGAAATAAGGATGTTTAAAGGATACATTTTTTTGCTGTTATAATTTTAATCTAGCTTGGAATAATTTACATACATTATCATTATGAGTTTTGTCTAGGAATAAGAGTTTCTTTACTGCTGTATGCACTTGGATTCCTATGCAGAGAACTTTGCCATATCCCATTCCCTGTATTTCTGGCCTCAAGCTGCCTGTATTACCTTTTTTGACACACAAAGTAGAGTGTCTGTGATTTGGATGTGGGGATAATATCCACACAATTATTTCCTTTTCTCACAACTTCCCTTGTACTAACAGAAAATAAAATTCAGGCCCAAACAGATAAACCCTATCTGACTAGACTGTTTTGCATATGTCACATCGACTTTCCTATTTATTTCCTATTTATTTTGCCTCATTTATTCACATAATGAGGCTCTTGTGTGATCTGAGATTTGAATCTTATATGCTCATCTACTCTTTTTTTTTTTAAGATTGATTTATTTATGCATACAAGAGCTGGGGTGTAGGCCAGAGGGGTGTGTGTGTTGGGGTGCTTGGTGAGAGTGTTCACCAGAGACAGAGTGGGGAGCAGAACAGGCAGATCGACTGAAGGACACTGCTGAGGTTCCCGTGTGGGAATCTGCCTTTTGGGGGCTTGAACTAGAGCTGCAGTGGCTGCTGATAGCTTCATAGCTATCATCCCCTGAGACTTCACCCCTTGCGCCACCAGCGGGGCCCAGCTCATTCACTCCTAAAAAAAAATGAGACAGACTTCAGCTTTATTTTTGTGTATAGAATACATTTTTCTGGCTACCTCCTAGAGGCTCAGGTCCAGAGGAGATGCTGGAAGAATGACCCATCGCTCTTCCGCATGTGGAAGGCACAGTAGGGAGAGAGTTTGCAGCAATTCGCCAAGTATTGACCTCACCGCCCCCCCATCACCACCCTCCACACCCCGCCCCCCTCCCTCCCTGCCAGCGACCCCTCCCTACGCCCCATATGCCTCCTCCCCAGGAATCTCCACAGTCTGGCCAGCCACACTGCCAGTGTGCTGTCCCAGAGGTCCAGAAAAGCTGTGTTCATAAGAAAAACATCTGTTGGAAGGAACACAGTATAGAGAAAGACAATGAACAAAAGCTAAAATGACATTTATTTGTTGGACTGACTAGACTATTTTTAGGACTGCATGTAGGTCAACAGTGGTAGGCTACTGGCCTTTCATGATAATGTGATGAAAGAATGTAACAAAGCGTTAGGTCCAAAAAAATATTTTCCTCTTCAAAGCATTCATTTTCTAGACCTTATATATTCTCAGACTTCAGTTTTCATCATTTCTTATATTTTTTTTAAATTTCCTTTTTTTTTTTTTTTTTAAATAACATTTGGAGAGTGGTAACACAGGGGAAAGGAAGGACATCATAAATTCCTATCCAAAGTTTTACCTCCATTAGGTTTTCCCGGGCACATGGCTTCCGCCATGCTCACAGTGCCCCCTGGTGGTAGAAAACGAAGAGCGCAGATGTGCTCTGCAATGAATGTTCTGCTTATCTTCAGGATGACTTGTTTTAATTGTTTTTATCGGATGACTTCTGAGATAGGCTTTATCAGAACATCTTTCGCATTTCCATAAACAATAGGATTCAGTCTTCAACTCACGTATCATGTGTGATGCCCAGCACTAAGGAAACAGACAACTCCGAAGGTCAAATGTCTGCCTGACAACAGCTCTCTTTGGTTACAAGCATTGACACAGCTCTGTCTGGGGAAGCAGAGGTGGGATAAGGTTACTGTTGGAGCTCTTTCTCTTTGATGTGTCCCTACTAGACTTGTAAGGGTGTGACAAAGATCATGCAGGAACCCGGATATATAATTCATCCCTAGAACAATTTAGGTCCTGGGGAATCCTGGTTAGCAAAGTAGAGGCACACATAGATTTCCCTTCATCTCCATGTTTCATCACTCTAGTCATTTAAATGTAATGCCCAAACAATTGACTTTTCAATATTGAAATTCCCCAAATTGAGTGACATGCCCACCCTCATACTTGTCACATTTTGGCTTTTTCTAAAGACTTTCATTATTTATCTACATCGATTGGATGACCTTTGCCATCTATTTGCTATCCTTTAAAAGATTTAAGTCTTCCCTAAGTGTAATCTGGCTGCATTTCCCCCCAAATTAATTAGTATTATTGGTCTCCTGTCATGTATTTTTGAATCGTGCATCCTTCATTTTAACACCTGTTCTCACTCATTTCAAGGCTGTAATCTCCTTAGAAGATAAAAAGATTAACCTTCATTATACAACCTAATAGTGTTCAGGAATGACAATTTCATGTTTTTATCAAAATACTTTCCCTTATAATGTTGAGGATATTATCAGTATTGATACATATCAAAAAATACATTGAAAAACTTGTGAAGACAATATGCAGTGTAAAGCTGATTCAAATGAAAGGAGTTTACTGTATTTTCTTCTATATTTCTGTTTCTGAAATGAGGAAGCACAATAACACGATGTTGAGTAACCTTGATTTTCTTAGTTTACTACAGGATTTCACAGCACTAATGTGTTCTTTTGAAATAGCTCAAATTCCCAGACTTTACATGGAGGGATGCTCAAGGTACACAGGCACATTCATTGTGTTATAAAATAGGTGCAGTTAGAATACTAAAAGAAAATTTATTGTGATCCCTTCACTGGGAATTGAAAGGGCATTAAAGAGATTTGGAAGGATGTTTGGAGAAGTGTTGCTGATAAGTGCGTTTCTAAGCACTTTTCCAGAATTTTCTAAAATAGTAATGTTCCCTTCTCATGCTAGATTCATCTGAAGTAATTGTGAAATTCAGAATTGAGGCTCACTTTACATTCTCATATCTCTACTATCACATCAGCCACTTCTGTAGAAGGTGGTACCCAAGCCTGTGGAGTGAGAATATCGCGTCACCTTAATCAATGCTATTATTTTATTTTTAATGTACTGATTAGATCCAGTTTTAACTTACGAATCAAGGGTTATTATCTTTTATGGAATCACAAAATCAAAATATTTAGTTTGTTCTGATGCATGGCGCACCTGCCAAGCATTGCTCTACCACAGCATTTTTACTGTCTGAATCAACAGCCACCACAGACCCTGTGGATAGGCATTTATCAGTCATATAATAACTATTTAAAAATATAAATTACCAGGCCACCCTGGTGGCGCAGTGGTTGAGCGCTGCGCTATGGAGCTGTCGGCAGCGCGGGATGCGAGTTCGACACCCAGCCGGGGAGAATCCCACATGGTGCGGCAGACCTCTCCTGCCTCGCCCGCTGCTCCCCTCAGCAGTGTATTTCTGATTTGCCTGTTCTGCTCCGCACTCTGTATCCGGTGAGCCCTCTCGCCGCCCCACGCCTCTGGCCTGTACCCCAGCTTGTATGTATAAATGGATAAATCTTAAAAAAAAAAAAAACATATATATATAAAATATATAATATATATATACTATATATATATATATATAAATTACCAAATGCATCTTGCTGAGTTCTAATTTATAAAACTGCCAAGTCCTAGGTGAAGTTGATGTTTCTACTGCAAAATTTCAATTGCAAACTGGCTGAGTTTATGTCATCAAGCTCCCTGACTGTGCTTTTATTTTTCTTCCCTGTTAAAGGCTTTACCCCACAACAAATGGTCAGTGAAGGAATTAATACTACTGAAATAAGATCGGCTTGTTTTCTTTTTGTTTATTTGAGTTGTGGCAGAGAGTTAAAGGCATTGATAGAAGCATTATATCGATCTGTATATATATACATAGTATGTATATATAAAATATAAATAATATAATATATAATATATGTAATACATTATATATTATATATTGTAGTATATAATATGCATATCTGTATATAATATATATCTATATACATATAGAAAGAGAGAGGGAGGGCCAGAGGGAGGGGGGTAACACTGTATATGGCTTAAAGGTATAAGATCACCCACTTCAGGTCTTGTTACCACAGATGGAAATACCGTTTTGATGGGGCTTAGAGGAAAGTTCAGTTTCTGGGACTCAGTGACCCTGAGTGCGCAGAGCTAAATGGGAATGTGTGAGAGGAAGTTCTGGAGGCAGGAAACTGAAAGGACAGAGTAGTGTGAGTCCGATTTAACATGCGGAACTACCCCGCTGAGTGCAATGGATAATGGTCTATTGTGTTGGCATGTGCCATGTGCAGCAGTTAAGCAAAACAGATAAAAGACATAGCTCATTAAACTATCTCTGTTGTCCTGTGCACTATCCCTCGTGACCAGAACGAACCTCATCACTTCCCAGTGCACTGGGTCAAATAATAGAATTTTCATTTTGGGTAAACCTGTTACAATAAGGTTTGTATTAAACGCATCTGCTTTGTCAAGTGCTAACTTCAGTACTACGTACGTGTGTGTGCGTGTGTGTGTGTGTTTTTACAAGTGATGCTATCATCCCTCTGTATAGCTCCAGTAGCTATACATAGAGTCAGAGGAGGAAGAGGGCAATTTCAAGGGTGACAAAATGTCATTTACATAAGAAATGTTACTCTCATATTCAGTTTCAAGGATTTCTTATCAATAATTTAGAAAGAATTAATAATATATTTATAACACATGCTAGGAGTAGGATAAAATTATTTATAAATGCTTAATAAATGTTTGATAATGCTTTTGCCATCCATGTTATAAATGATAAATAGGTGACTATAGATACCTAGTTAAAAATTAATGCCCAGTGGTTATGGTTATTCTATAATGGCTGGGAAAAAAGTTATTAAAAGAGTGAATTAACATCATACATACATTTTATAAACCAATTATGGCAAAATATGTAAGCTTTGAAGTAGTTTGTAGGAATTGTTGGGTTATTATAGCTAATGATATTTATTCAGTGCTAGTAATTTACTGTGCTTATACCAAACATGCTAAATAGTGTTTCCCTTAGTCCTAAATTCCAAATCAATTGTTGCCAAACTTTGATGTGTTATAACTTATGATATTACTCTTTTAAGGGAATTATGTGTAAATCAAGAACACTCAAATGTAAACCCCAAACTTTTCTTTTTCATTGGAAGAAGTGGAGCATAGGATTGCAGCTTCTTAAGAATGCTTCTGACTTGGGATTGTCATCCATTCTATTGAACTTTTCTGAAGATAAATACATGGAGTAATAGTGGAAGGTGGCCCTTACAGATTAGCTGGATTAGCTCTAGGAAATTGCTGGGATTATAGATACACCACCTAGTCCTCTCATACTTGCCAAAAAAGAGAAGAACCTAAATTGTGGGTCTAGTCTATGTGACATGAATTGTCACCCCAGAAGTTGTTTGCATTATTTATAATATATATTATATATGCGTGGTGGGTACATAACACTTTAACACTTCATAAACTTCCGTCAGCATTTGTGTTGAAACTACCCACTACACTTACCTCAGCCTCTATTTGATAAAGTGACACTCTTGCTAAACATTTCTCAAAGACTCCCAGTTGCTTTCAGCATGATGCTTAAACAGTCGTGCATTTAAGTATAGTTAAAATGCCCAAATGCTGGATTGGACTTTTTAATTTAGGAACCAAAGATTGATCAGATACCAAAGAGATATGATAGAGATAAAAATGCAGATTTGTTTGATGTGAGATGTAGCTGCAGATGTGAGTCCAGCCTGCTCCACAGAGGAGACTGACCCCAACCAAAGTCATCTGTGAATAGACCACTCTGAACTCAACTAGTTCACACGAGAGGCAGTGGCAAGTGGTCCAGTGCAAGGGCGCAGTGAGAAAAAAATCGCTGTTTCTCCCCTCAAGTCAAAGGTATAAGTTCTTCGTATAATTCCTGGTGTCAAAATGGGAAAACCTCAATCGGAATGTTGATCAGTGTTATTCTGAAAGGAACTTGCACAAGAAATATTTTACTAAAGACCAAGAGATTCCAATCAGAAGAGCTGAGAGGGGCTCCCTTGTGGCACAGAGGTTAAAGTCTCAGCTCTATCAAGCTATTGCCAGCCACTGGGCATGAGCTCGATCCCCCAGCCTGGGAGCTGGCCCACATGGCGCAGCAGACCTCTCCTGTCTCCCTGCTGCCCCCCTCAGCAGTGTATTTCAGTAGATCCACCTGTTCTCCTCCTCACTCTATCTCTGGTGAGTCCTCTCAACAACCCCCCCCCCCAACACCTCTGGCCTCCACCCAAGTTCTTGTATGCATAAATAAATAAATCTTTAAAGAGAGAGAGAGAGAGTTTAGGGGGATGCAGGAACTGCCAAGTAGTAACAAAAGAGCCAGTTTAGTAGTGCATTTACTGTCCACGCTATGGCAGCCAACCATACCGAGTGCAAGCTGCATGGAGAGGGGAAATCATGGGGCTGGGTGCTTGAGGAGTGATTAATGAAGGCTTTCCTGTCCACAGTGCTACACTGATTAATGCACAAACCTAGCCTCATCACGTGCATCTGCATTGAATTAATGGAAACCATTCAAAAGTTTAATAGCTACATACAAGTCAACTTTTAAGTATAAAGAACGACAAAAATACCAAGCCCATGATATTCCTGAGTAAGTTTACAGGACTGTATCCAGGTGAGGAAGTATGAACAGACCCACAAAAAGAAAGAAATGAAATATATTGATGAACAAGGTGAAGATTTATCATGAAAAGTAGTCACGGTATTCACGGAAGTATGAGCTCCGTGCAATGTTTTATTCCAGGATGCAAGAGAAGGAATCATACATGGGACTGCACAGCAAATTTGCTTTACTAAAGCAAAAATTGTGATATTAAAGACTAAGAAATTGAAGACATGCAAGAGTCAACTGATTGTTCAAAAATGACCTCTCTCTCCACTGAATTCACAAGCCTGGATTTTCTAAGTGTTTTGTTTTGTGCCTAGCCAGAACAGTCTTCCCTCATTAATATTATTTGACTTTTTGTCTTCTTAATTAAATCATAAGCTTTTTGAGTGTAGAAGCTGCCTGTTATTCTTTGCTTGCTCCCAAGGCACCCAGCCCTGGGTTGAGTGTAACTAACAGACCTGCAGTAATTATTTGTGGATTTCAGAATTAGTCACACAACATGCAAAGACAGTCACTTTTGCTTCTTTCCTTCACTCTATTGGATGCAGTCGCCGTAATTAATTCCATCAGGTCAAGCCAGGACTCTGGCAGACCATGAAAATAGACATTAAGGGACTGATTTGAGAAATATGGAGAAAAGCATCGGTGGAATTTAGTGACAGACTGGATAGAATAGGACAGAAACTCAGGTGCCATTTTGAAAAATGCCAAAAGCATCATTGAGGGCAAAATCACCTACGCAGGTGTCTTTATGCAACCAGGCAGTGCCACGGAAGATCTAGTTATCACAGGAGGCCTTTTCTCCGTCTCCTTCTTGGATTGCACATGCTGTCAAGCTACATTAGCACCAGAAGGAGTTAGATAGCAATGACCTTTACTAATCCACCGCATTTATGTTTGTACTTTTCTCGCAATAAATGTAACATTACACTTATTAATGTCAGCATTTTCTTGGGAAACAGTGGTGAACTCATTAAGATCACTGCCAGGTGTTGCCAACCCCAGGTGTGAACCTGGTGGTTAGTGAGATGTAAATAACTCTTTATGGAAAATTTGCAGTCTTAACGAATTAGCAGCCTCGCACAAAGCCAAACTAGTTTCGCGTGATCAGCTTCATTACAACACTAGCTGCTTTTGTGCAGGTCAAAGAAAAAAGGAGCATATGCCCCTCCTTTTGGGATATAAATCAGATTAGTAGCTACCTCATTGCCCACTGCTTGCAAAGATCCCTTTCTGCCTTTGCACGAAATGGTCAAAGAGCTGCATGGAAGTGCCTGTCAAGACACTGGGCTGTTTTTGCTCCCTCTCTCCGAGATGCATGACTGTTCCCTGTGATGTGTCTTGCCTAATCTGGAAATGACTGGCACACCCCTGCATCTCCCCAATTCCTTCCTATTTAAAGGGATGGCATCTGCTGTTGGGGCGAGAAAGCAGCACAACTCACAGATCCTCCTGCAACAGCTGTGCGGTGGCTAGCAGCTGTTCTGAGGTTCCTTTCCTGCTTCACATACTGTTTTCTATTTCTCTTTCTGTAGTCTCTGAAGCGAATGTCAACATGGTGATACTCTGCAAAAAAAAAAAAAAAGTAAGCATTTGGGGATCTTAAAGTCCAGCTGAGCCCATCAGCTCGACGTCTGTGGCGGCGTCTGGTTATGACTTGATTTAATCCTTCACTTTGCCCAGATCTTGAAGTCTTTGTAGCCCCGTGATGTACTGATAGCACTAAGGACAATGAGGGCACCCTCACGACCTCTGACGGCTGTACTCCAAATGTGATACCCTGTGATACCCATCCATGCACCTTATTTTTGGTAACTTCAAAAACAGTCATGCTTAGCTTTTCCTTTAGCATAGGTTTTTTAAAAAAATATTTATTATATTTATTTATGAACACAAGAGCTGGGGTGTAGGCCAGGGGTGTGGGGCTTGACAGGATCCACCAAAGACAGAGTGGGAAGCAGAACAGGCTGACTGACCAAAGTACACTGCTGAGGGGAGTAGCAGGAGAGGCAAGAGAGGTCTGCTGCACCGTGTGGGAAGCTCCCTGGCTGGGGATCGAACTCGTGCTGCAGTGACTGAGGATAGCTTCATAGTGCTGTGACTTAACCCCTTGCACCACCAGGGAGGCCCAGCATAGTTTTGTGTTTGTTTTTTTTTTTTTTCCCCAATATGAAGACTTCATGCATATTTGATGCTGCTTTAACTAATATAGATATTAACAAGATAATGTCAACAACGTAGGTTTATTTTGTGGAAATCAGCCACTAGCTATATGGTGTTGGGCTAGTTACATTGCAGGGAAATTAGAAGGAATCATTTCAACCTCATAAAGTTGGGGTGAGCATTGAATGAGAGGTTGTGTGATTATTTATTGATTAATGTAAAGTATACTATGTATGTGTAAAGACTGGGGTCCTAATGCTTCAGAGAACTAGCAATCTGCATAATAGAGTGTGTGTGTGGGTTCTTCAGTAAGTACAGGCTGAGAGAAGACAGAGCATGTTGCTGTCACTGTCCATTTGTTTAGATCAGTCATCTCAAGGGTCTCCCTTGCCCTGTATTCTCACCACCAATCACACCGCTCACGGGGAGCACTCATGTTAGGGAGGACAACTGTTGCAAAGTGTCCTGATGTTGTCACATGTGGACTTTTGTGGAGGCCCCTGAAAGTACAGACTTAAGAGGGAAGTGTTGGAATGACATCTGTGGTTACCAAGCTGGCCCAACTAATTCAATAATGCATTTGTTCAGCTGCCATACATTGTAGCATAGAGTATGCTACATTGTATAAATTGCTAAGAAAAAAAAAAAAAACGAAAAAAGGAAGTAGAAAGTATTGTCTTTAATCCCAGGGGATAGACCATCTAGGTTTGGAAGACCACCTTGCAGTGAGTCTGAAACCAAAGAATATGGAATACAATCTGAATCCAAAATTCCTGGCTATCATTGTGAAATTGAGGAAGCCCACTGTTTTTTGTTTGTTTGCTTGCTTGTTTTTAGGTTCTCTTTCCTCATATGATGATATGACTGTAATAATAACACCTCCTTTGATTTTATGATATTGTAAATATCAGTGTAGTACTATAAGAGGGATATTTTTTAAGCTGAAGGGATAGTTTCCCTAGAATTAGCCACATGAGGGCAAAAAACAAAGTTTTGGATTTTTTTGTTTGTTTGTTTGTTTGTTTTAATTGCTTTAGACCCATCTCTCAAGCCAATGTCTTTCTTAGGCTTTCAAAGAACATTCATTGAGTGAATGGTGAGATACAAAAGCCAGACTCATTTTTAAGGGAAGTTATAGAGTTGAACTTAACAAGGAGGTCTCATGGAAGATATTTTTTAAGACTCTGCCCTATAGACTGTAAACATAAATTCAAATGAAATTAAAAACAGTGGGTTCAGGTTCATCATGGAAGAATTTATTTAGTTATCATAGGCGGGTTAGAAGGAAGTGCGGTTTAAAACAACTGTGACAATGTTGTTATTTGTGTAATGCTGACTCTGGGCCATTGTTAGTAGAGCTAGCCCTATTGGAACTCTCTGAGGGAGATGCTGTGATGGAGGACCCCTGTCTTCCGTGAGAGGAATTAAAGGCATAGCTAGGGGAAGCAGTTCCCTCCATCACACAGCTGCTTGGCTACATCGGTCTCTTTCCAGAATCCACCCCTTTCAACGTTGTGTCATCAGCCTGTCTATACATGATGCCTTCTTCTACATGATGGGCAAGGAGGGCAGAGGGAGGCCAAGTAGAACAAAGAATAAAACAAATATAATTTATTATTATTTTTTTAAAGATTTATTTTTTATTTATACATACAAGTTGGGGTACAGGCCAGAGGCATGGGGTGACGAGAGGGTTCACCAGAGACAGAGCGGGTAGCAGAACAGGCAGATCAGAAATACACTGCTGAGGGGAGCAGCGGGCGAGGCAGGAGAGGTCTGCCGCGCCATGTGGGATTCTCCCTGGCTGGGTGTCGAACTCGCATCGCCGCTGCCAACAGCTCCACAGTGCAGCGCTTAACCGCTGCGCCACCGGGGAGGCCAAAACAAATATAATTTAAAAACCATTGTTAAATAAGACAAGGAAAATGGCTGTATAATTGAGAGTTACCGAGAATAGGGGATTTACTTTACTTGAACTAGCAAACATTTTTTTTTTCTTCTTCTTTTTCTTCTTTCCTTTTTTGCATAGAAGAACTGGGTATAGGCTAGAGGTGAAAGAGTTAACCAGAGACAGTGGGGAGCAGAATAGGTGGATTGACTGAGATACACTGCTGAGGGGAGCAGCGGGTGAGGCAGGAGAGGTCTGCTGCACCATATGTGGGTCAGCTCCCTGGTGGGGAATCAAAATCATGTAGTAGCAGTGATAACACTGAGCCTTAACCCCTATACCACCAGGGAGGCCTAAGCCAGTAACCTTTTTAGTACAAAAGAAAGGTTTTAGCCTCTACTTCCTGTCTACTGTTAAAACTGTATTGTCTGTATTGTCTATCCCTTCTCCACCTATACCCGTAGTTTATCCATCACTGGTAGTGTATTTTACGATTTTACATGTTGGTCTCCCTCACCTCCTTTCTTTAATCTTACTATTCATTCTACAGTCCCACCCCTCACACACTTTCTTCCCAAGATGGAGCTAAAACATCACATCTTATTAGAATGTCCTACCACATTGCTGTGAAATGTCTTCTTCCTGTTCTTCTTGTACTTTTAGAGAACTCTGCCATAATGTTTGTACTGTGTTGTCTAATAATCACACTTTTCTGTGAAAATTTCATATTGCTGGAAAAAATAATTAACCTTGAAGAAAGAAAAAAATGTCACAGGGTAAAATTATTCTGTCTTCTAACTTAGCTTTTTTTTTTTTTTGAAAAGATTTTTTTTTTTTTTATTTATACATACAAGCTGGGGTACAGGCCAGAGGTGTGGGGCGGGGAGAGGGTTCACCAGAGACGGAGCGGGTAGCAGAACAGGCAGATCAGAAATACACTGCTGAGGGGAGCAGCGGGCAAGGCAGGAGAGGTCTGCCGCGCCATGTGGGATTCTCTCCGGCTGGGCGTCGAACTCGCGTCGCCGCTGCCGACAGCTCCGCAGCCCAGCGCTTAACCGCTGCGCCACCGGGGAGGCCCTTCTAACTTAGCTTTTAAGATTTTCTATATTAATAATTATTGATTGTATTTAATGATTATACCATCTTTCTCCATCCATGTTCTCTCCATTTAGGTTTATAGATAAGAAAATATAGAAAAAATAACCCATCTTTCAAATTTGCAGAACTTGAAAGTGTAAGAATTAGTTTCCAGTTAGATATACTTCAATAAAATTGAGTTATCAATAGAAAAAAAAAAAAACTACTACTTTCTGAGCAGTTATGACATACTAAACAGATGCTAAGCACGTTATGGGGGAAATCATAATTAATCACAATATGGTCATTGCCTGTGCTACCTGAAGGAAGCAGACGACTTTGTCCAAAATCAAATAGCTACTAAATTTGGAACTGGGTTTCCAATCCAGTCTGATTCCAGTCCTTAAGTTCTTTATCATTTTACTACAGGGACACCAGCTCCACTTCTTCCATTGATATAAATGGCAAAAGGGATAATATCCTCAGTATGAAATTCTGTTCAGCATCAGAACCCAAAATAGGGTCAGTCTGTGTTTATATCCACAGTTTGGTTGTTTCTTAAAGGGGGGAGGTTCTGAATGTTAACTGGTACAATGGGAAAGGATAACTAGGAAAGAGAGGACAACAGACAGCAGTAAAACAGTTTCCAATGGATATGGAGATGCCTCGAAAAATGAAATGCGGGTATAACACAGGATCCAGCAGTACCATTCCTAGGTATTTATCCAAAAATATGAAATAACTAACTTAAAAGATATATACACTCCTTTGTTCATAGTAGCATCATTCATAATAGTTAAGCCATGGGATCTACCTAAATGTCTTTTGACAGATGACTGGATGGTGATGTGCAATACATACTCACTGGAATACTACTCACCCATTAACAAGATGAAATTGTGGTTTTGCACAACATGTATGGAACTTGAAGTAAAGATTCTAAGTAAAATAAATCAAGAAGTGAAAATTACTATATTTCTTTCATGTGTGAAATATAAATAACCAAAGGACTAAACCGACAAATCACTACAAATACAACTCTTAGACTCTGAAAAATACGGCTATTCCCATAGAGAAAGGGGTAGAAGGATAGCTCAGGGTTTCAGGGGATGAATTTGGTAGTGTGATGATACTAGAACTTTGTTGGGGGAGGGGATCCAAGCATCTACACATGTTGAGATACAAAGCTGAACTCCCAAAATTGTATCATTTTGTGAGCGGTAAATCAATGAAATTTGATTTTGAAACATTGCTTACCAATGGAGAGACTGTGGGAGTTGGAAGGAAGAGGCCCCTCCAATCTTTTTGTGCAAACTCTACTCATACTATTAGCAGAGAGATGATTCCCTTTAGCCACAATGAACCAAGAAGAATAAGAGTAGCTTATGAAAAGTCTATGAAGACTTTTTTTCTTTGCATTTCCAATATATTAAGAGAAAAATTAAAGACTGGTATTGTTTGCAACAAATATCCAGATTGTCTCCTTCCTACTTTAAACATCACAGACACAAGTTGCTTCCATAAACAGAAAGTACCTTTCTATAATCTGATAAGTGTCAAGAGAGACAATACTATGAGATGAAGAGTTTAGCAATATCTCAGGCCTTTGCTGTTCTAATCCCTGGGAAATGTCATTAATAAATTCTTCAGAAGTTTTTTTTTTTTTCTGTTGTTCTCCCATCAAAGGTAGCATTGAACTACAGGCATATAGTACTTGGAGATTACAGAATGAGGACTGGAAGTAGGAAATCAGCTTGGATTCCAGGACAGCTTAGCTGGGCTCTAGGAGTAGGTTTCTGTTAAACTCAGATACAGATATTCAGTCAAGAGAGTTTAGAGATTGCTTTGTACACAAATCTGTAGCAAAGCAGGGGAATTTCTGCTGTAAAGGACAGTTTACCAAAGTTCTAACTTCCCCTGCCATGAAAGGTACAAACGCATCTTAAGTACCTTTCCCGGAAGTGACCTCTGTAATTTTGAGTTTGATTTAATTTACCACAAACTTGTATATACATGACAACTCTAGCTTCCAATGTATCAATTAATTTAAGTACCACTTTAAACTATTTCAGAAATAGCCTCATGTGCCTCCTCCACTCCACCTTCCCTTTTTGGTAGCAAGAGACAGTGCAGTTAGAAAAATAGTCTAGTTAGTTCAAGTAGCCAGGTCAGCGTATGCCATGTTATAATGGATTTTTTTAAACATCTCCACAATGCTACCCATTGCTCTTTCTGTGGTTCAGTAGTTGAGAAATACAGCAATTATCAGCCAAACAGACAGGGTGTGAAGACTTTGAATGCACACTATATGCAAACTATGCATACTATAATTTTATGCATACTGTAATTATGCAAGCTATAATTTTCCAAGCATTAGAGCTGCACCCCATTGGCCTCAGTCCTTTGAGGTCACTATCACTTTATTCCTGCATTTACATTTCATTTTTTTTTGTGGCAAATGGACATGAGACCTTTCATGGATTCCATGGTGTCCATTCTATATTTTGTTTTGTTCCCTGCTTACCAATCTAGCACAAGGCAGTGTTGGGTGGGGGCACAGTGTCTGGTTCCAAATCAAAAGTCTGATATGGAATCAGAGAAATGAGCTTCATATTGGAGAGGAGACATGGTGAGGACTGAGAAAAGTTATTTAAGGAAATGCATTTCATGGTTTGTAATAAGGAAAACTTTTATGTTTTTGTTTATGATCCTTGTTCCTTGATGAAGCTAGACTAATTATATAACTTTCATCTTTTTAAATAATTATAAAGGGCTGTATATATCAAGGAGGAATTTGATTAGATTTCACTTATTTACAAGATAATCCTATTAAAATGCCAAATTATGCTATCTTTAAACATTCATGCAGAATAATAATTACTCTACCATCTAGCCAATTAATATTGCAAGTCATTTCATGTGAAATAAAGCAGAGCATTGATGACAAAAAAGTAAATACTACTTCATTTCAGCCAAGATATTACTTAGCATTTTTAAAGCAAATTGTATTAGGCCTTCCAAGAGTGTTCTGCTATGTAAGTAAGATAAGCTGTAAAAGTAAAATGTTTGCTCAAAATGTTGCCTTTGTTCCTTCAGCCCCTAGAATATTCTTTAGGGCATAATTGCTGCAATGAGTAATTTTTCATAAATAGTATATAATGTATTCTATAGCATAGAGATAGAATCCGTGTTTAAATATGCAGAAAGATAGACTAGTATGTAATGTTTGTTTCCAATTTGTTCTTTTCCAGCACAGCAGGATACTAATAATAGGCAGGGAAAGGATACAATGACTTCTCAAGGTAGCTTCCAACTTTTGCTTTCTACTTACTGTAATAGGAGGTGGCAGGTCGGTTGAAACACATAGGAATAATTTCGGAACAAAAATAATGTGCCTCTTCCAAATAGTCATATATTTGAATTGAAAATTTGCACGGTCTCTTCTGTCTTTCGGCAAATCATTACTACACTGGAGCTCATTTTCCTATAGGTGGTCGACAGGATGGCCGTGTTCCGTTAGGAGATGCTGGATAATTCCTCGTTGTCCTCAGACTAATTGTGCATGAAAGTCATGGTGGAAAAGTATGCCCGACCGGAGTCCCCACGGTGGTTTTTTCCAATTATTATTTTGAGACGAGTCCATTGCATGACCTTAGATAAGACACAAAACTTCCCTAGCTACAGCCATTCATTTCTTATAGCCGGGGAATCTTCTGAGGACACAGTGGCCCCACAGATCTTATATTCCGGTGAGGAGAATGGAAAATAAATAAGTATATGAATATTTAAATAAGATCATTACAAGTTGCCATGGGTGCCCTGAAGGAAATAAAATGTGCTGCTCTGAAAGAGAATAAAATGGGTGGATCTATTTCAGACTGTGTTTCACGAAGGTATCAGAAATATACAAGTGCAAGCAATAGGGAGATTCAAAACCTGATGCATCAGAATAGCTGATCGACTCCCCTCTCTAGCTTGTTGTCAGATTCATCCAAGGTCCTGGTTGTGGAAGGGCATTAAGAAATTGAAATGAGACATGAATGTTCACTGTTGTGGAAATTTCATAAAGATCAGAAAGTTGCTTTTCTTTCACCATTACTCAAAGATCTATGCACATAGGACCGATCTTAGTCCACCATGAGGGTGGGGAAGGGGTGGGTAATTCAGAAAGTGACCCCAGATCCAGTAGTTTGTTCGATAATACCATTTGACTGTGATACCACCTAAACCCTAGTTCTGTTGCTTGTCTACATTTTAAAACCATTTGGTTTCATGCTACTTTTTAATCTACTAAAATCTATTACCATATAAACACATGCAATTTTTCATATTCCTGAATTTTATCATAGGGTTATTTAAGTTTTTAAAGATTTAATAAACACTAATATAGAAAGCCAAGCAGAAGCACAAAAACATTTTTCTCTACCAGCAGGGCCCATGTAATGTAATTTTGGAATACATGATTTATCCTTAAAGAGAGATACTGTTAGAAAAAAATGAAAAACATTGTTCATGACCATATGTTATTGTAAAACAGCATATTTGAATATTTTAAAGACACTAAATTTGGTCCAAATCGAAGTAGGCTTTTTTCTTTTGTTGACAGTATGAAGCATATGCTGGGAATATGAGCCATAATTAAGCAGTAAGACACAACGGGGCGTGTGTGTTGCCTTGGGAATGGGCCATGGCATGGATGTGTAAAATGTGAGGCCAAAAAGAAGTCCTCAGCCACCAAGGAGATGGCAAAATTCCAACTCAACATATGAACATATGCCTTGCACATGATTTTGCCATATTAACATGCCCTTATTATGAATAATGTTACTTTATACTCTAAGAACACTTCAAACTGTTATCCTTTGGACTCAAACCAGAAAACTTCAAATCTCACAATTTTAAATGATATACACGTCATTTCTTGCTATGCTGAGTGTTACATAAAATGACATTATTTGAATGTTAGATGATAAAATGTGACTTCCTACATCTGAAAGGTAAGTTTCAGTGGGGGATGTAGCTTCTCTAGTAAATGCTAAGTTTGACAACTGGAAAGCACAAAGGTGATTTGCACCCAACAGAGAAGTGCTTACTCAGAGTTAAACCCTGCACACTGGCACAAGTGAAAACCCAAGTCATTTGCAATTTTAGGAAATAGATTTGACCCTCTCAAGTTCTTAAATGAAACACGCGTAAATCTTGTTGCAAGGATCTCTTGAGTTTTTGAAAACTTGGTGCCTTAAGTAAGAAAACAACAAATTCCAAATTTACCTTTTTCTTGTTGCATTTAAGAATATGTTTTGAGAAATGAACAAGATGTGATGTTGCCATTTAATTTAATTAGCTCTGTTATGTTGAAAAATTGGAAAATGGCATCAGCAAATTATCTGTTTTTCAACCTGTCTCTTTAAAATGCACGATGGCCAGGGAAACATAGAGGGAGAAAAGGAGGATTTGGGGGCATGAGTCTCCAAGACCCTGCAGGAAAAGGCTCTAGTCCCCAGTGTGCTGTGTCTTTCTTGTTAGCATATTCCAGCCAAGAACAACATGGATGGAAGAAAGTTCACATACTCTGTACCAAATCTAATACTAGCCTATTTGCAGGGTAGTTAAATTATGTTTTTTTTTTTCCGAGTTGGGAATAATCGAGATTAAATCAGACAATATTTGTGGCCATGTACATTAATTCAAATGTCAATATGCATTGAAATAAGATGAATAATAACTCTCATATGCCAATATCTTAAGCCAGTGAACTCTTGGTCTGAGAAAGTTAAATATTTATATACTTCCTGTAGAACTTGTTGACTTTGGGGATTCTGCTATAAAAAAGAGAAAAGAAGTAGGAAAATAGAAAAATGCATGCTGTGTCTATATTCCAGCATCAATTTTTTTATAATATTTTCATGTTTTTTATATTAAAGCCCTTGTGATATTTCCAAATTAAAAATCTAAGATGCAAGTTAAATTCAGTTTATAATGCATGTAACCTATTTGTAGCATATAAAATCAAGATAGAGCTAAAATAAGTAAGGAACAAATCCTTTTCTGATGAAGCTTAAAGTTGAGTAAGATGGATTAGAATATTGACAGGGGACTATAATATAAAGAGGAATTGGCTAAGTACTATAAGAAACAGACCAGAATTCAAAGTAGGGAAGCCATTACTGCCTACTGGAAAAATGAATTGGGGCCCTTTGGATGGACTGATATCAGAGGAGGTGGTTCAGGTGGGGTAGACTATGAATAATCAGGTGAGAGGGATAATTTGGACAGAGTGGTAAGACTGTATTTGTGGAGTAACCACGAAGGTGTAGTTTCCAGGTCTGGTTTGTGCTGGAAAATGGGTGATTTGAAGATTGTAATGTAAGCAAAGAAAGCACTATGTTTACCTGCTTTTCAGAGAAATTCAGTGGTCCCAGAGTTGGTGATTATCTCAAAGATAAACTGTTAAAATGAGCCCAAGTCTGAATGTGAATTTGCTGACTTTATAGTTCATTGCTTTTGTCATACTGTGAATAGAATTGAAAGGGAAAATGAGAACCATTTTATCTGAGTGGCAATGAAAGACCTGTGAAGGATTCTGTAAGAGGAAGGATAAGAAGCACTGAAGAAAGAGTCTTCCATAGTTGTATGTGGGAAGGATTGAACACTTCTATGAGATTGCATCAATCAGTTAAAAAGACAAATACATTTGTGAATATATAAATATACTAGATTAATGAGGGGACAGATTGAGTATTTCTATGTAGTCAGGAAATAGTTGAGATTAAGTTTCAGACTCAAGGAATCAATGATGTAGTCTACCAATCTATATTTTCCCATCTTTAGAGAAAACCTCCCCACACATCTCTATTTCTGTCTCCATCCCTTTCAAATGTAGATCATTTGAATGAACTGATCTGCATATTATCCCAGTTGGTTATGTTTTCTTTTCTCCTTGTATGGGAGAAAAATCTGTAAAGGTATCTCTGAAGCCCATGTTATGGGATGTCTTTTATGTTTTCTTTACCTGTGTTTCTGCCTGTGTATTTTATGGACTCATGGCCTACATCCAAGTTTTTAATCCATTTGAGTTGATTTTTTCTATATGGTGTGAGACAGTGGTCTAGTTTCATTCTTTTGCATATGGCTGTCCAGTTTTCCCAATACCACTTATTGAAAAGGCTTCCCTTTCTCTGGTGTATACTCCTGGCTCTTTTGTCATAGATTAATAGGCAATATAGGTGTGGGGTTGTTTCTGGACCTTCAATTCTATTCCGTTGGTCTATATATCTGTTTTTGTTCGAATACGATATTATTTTATTACTATAGCTTTGTAACATAGTTTATAGTCAGTGGTAGGTATAGTAGGAGCAACACCTGAAGGAGTAGATGCTTTACCTCTAAAACACATACAACACTGTAGACCAATATTATCTCAATAAAAAACAAACAAAAAGACAAATATGGGTCATTGCCTTAAGAAAAAGAACATATATACCACAAATGTAAGAAAATAATCAGAAATGGGAAAATGGAGAAATATGAAGATATTTTTATATTTAGATATATTTGTATGTGAGTTTAATCAAGAAAAATGGGGGGGGGTGGATAGGACAGTTGGCAATTGTGAATATTTGCAAAGCCGAAGGAAAGTTCAGACTAACATC
This sequence comes from Scalopus aquaticus, assembly GCA_004024925.1. Classification (NCBI taxonomy): domain Eukaryota; kingdom Metazoa; phylum Chordata; class Mammalia; order Eulipotyphla; family Talpidae; genus Scalopus; species Scalopus aquaticus. Next base: position 14,287 of record PVIJ01009805.1, on the reverse strand, counting down.
ATTTTGAACTTGAGGGAAGTTAATTAGGTGAGCAAAATTTTCATGCAATTTCTTTAGAGAATTCTGCCTCCTGGCATCACAAACAAATTCCAGTGGCTTTTGATAACAGGGTGAATGAATGAAGCAAAGATATTGCTATGAAAGTGTTTTTTTTTTTTTTTTGGGGGGGGGGGGGGGTAGAGCTTGTAATTGCTAGACTCTTGAACTTTACTCTGAAAGCCAAAGGCATGTTAATTACCTAGTTCCTAATTTCTCAGAGTGATTGTAGTCTGGGGATAAAAATGGTGGATAATGCTATTAACACAACACTCACCCCCCCTTTCTTTGTCATGGTCTGGGTGCATGGTGAGGTCCATTCCTGACCTAAATCACCACAGGTAGACTTCTGTTTCTTTTATGAAGAGGAAGGGCAGGCCAGTAAGTCAATAATTATGGAAAGAAACTGAAGTGAAAGTAAATGGAAGTGAATTTACTGAAAGAAAGACGAAATGAGTGTTTGCAAAATACTTATTCTTGGTGGGAGAAGTAAGAAGTAAGTCCGTCTGCATTGACATGTTCTTCCTATATCACATGTGCTATCATTCTACTGCTTCAGACTGGAAAATAAAATTTCCTCAGGAAAATTGTTCCTTTCTTTATTCACCATAATTGAGCCTGAACATTTCAAGTGCCACTGCTCAGATGAAAAATGTCACGGAACACAGAATGAGGGATTAGTTTAAAAGGCAGATGTGAAGTTATTGCTAAGCGAAATACACCTTTCAAATATACTTAAAAATATAAACATGGCAGTAAGAATAGTTTGTACCATTTCTGTGTATTTTAAAATACTGTCTCAGATTTGTCTCAATTTAGCACAGGCATTTGAGGCCTATTAGACTTTTGAACATGAATATATTTGAAGATGATGTAAAATAGTGTATTTTATAACTGTTAAGAAAGAGACTTTGTTGTGATTGTGTGTGTAATTCCATTGAAGTCTTTGTTAACACTGAATCACAAATTATACCAGTACAAATGGGGGGAATGGAGAAGCCACCTGGCTTATCTAGAGAGATGGGTATTCAGACTACACAACAGTGTACATCCTATCATGTGTACATTAATGGCTGCAAAGGTATCTGACATCCTACTTATGTTCCACATGCATCCCCTCAAGGGTATGATGATAATTTAATTTGCTAAACCCAGCAACTCTACTTATATTAATAAGAAAATCTAAATTGAAGGCTGACCCAAATCACAGCGTTGGTAAGGTGTGATAAGTTGGGATTGGAACCAAGATTTTTTTTTTTTAACTTCAAAGCCTATGTTTTAACTTCTATGCTATAATTTAGTATGCTCTAATAAAACAATTTAAAAGTTCTGTGTGCAGAAAAGCTTAAGGACAAAAAAGGCAGAACTGATCTCATTAACAATGATGCTCAGATACTGTTAGAATGAAGACAAGTGTCCTTTAGTTTCCTTTGAATGTAGATTTGACATATTTATTGTGTCTTTGTGGAAGGATAGGTTTCCCTTCAACATGATTTGAATAGGCACTGAATAAGCGCAGCTGTTTTATTTTAATTTTGCGTAAACAGGAATGTATATAAAGTTACCAAAGAGAATAAGCAGAAACTCTTTTGAAAGAAATGGAACAGCAGAAATAAAACTCCACCAGCTATTGAAAAGAAACACATTCTTAGCCATAAAATCCACTTAAGTTGACAATCTTATATATATATTATATATATATAAAATATATATTATATATATATATATAAAACATACAAGCTGGGGTACAGGACAGAGGCGTGGGGCGGCGAGAGGGTTTACCAGAGACAGAGTGGGGAGCAGAACAAGCAGATCAAAGGTAACACACTGCTGAAGGGAGCAGCGGGCGAGGCAGGAGAGGTCTACTGTACCATGTGGGAATCTCCCCGGCTGGGTGTCGAACTCGCATTGCTGCTACCAGCAGCTCCACAGCACAACGCTTAACTGTTGTTCCACCAGGGAGGCCCTAAGTTGACAATCTTATGTGAAAGCAATTCATGAACAATCACTCCATCTTTCATTGTGTGCCCACACCATGACCAGCAATACACCATAAACTAAGGTGTTAAAAGAATGAATTAAAGTAGGATTATTGCCTACTTGGAACTCAAGAGAAGCATATACGCAAGACAACACACTGGATTAGTTAGCAGAGAAGTACGATGTTGATATCCAGAATGAGCACATTATGATTTAATCTCCTGCTCTATCACATTCTAGCAATATGTCCCTGTGATTAGTTTTGTCATCTATAAAATGGTAATAATGTTATTACCAGCTTCTGTTGAAGAACACAATAAAACATGTCTATAAAAAACTCTTCATTAAGGTTGAAGAAGAAAAAAATCAGTTTTGTTATAAGATAAACATTGAACCAGCTTGTACATCAGACAGTCTGATAAAGAGCTTGTAAAGACAGATAGCAACCTCACTCTTTTGTATCCATAAGCAGATACAGCCCATTTGTATATGTTTTCAAAATCAGTAGTAACCATTCCTCAGGTGAGAGAACTCCGCAAGCATCTTTATTCAACACACTATACAAACTAAAATTTCCTTGTCATTGGGTTACCACCAGTTTTAGTTGATTGGCAGTCGGTACAGTAAAAATCACCTCATATTTTTACGGGAAGGGGTAGTTTACTATCAGAAACGGTGGTCTGACTGAAGTTAGTTTCCTACCCGCCACAGAAACTGGACGGAGAGGTGCTCTCACCCTTAACAAAGAGATAGTTCCCAAGTCCTGTGAGAAGCATCCTAACTCCCTGGAATAAGGCTCATTTTATTGACCTTAAAAAAAAAAAAAGTACATGTATTTCAACCAAGGAGACAAGAAAGAATTGAGAAGTATGAGCTTTCTAAAGTACATACCCTACAAAATGGGAGAGGGAGTCTCTTCCCTTATTTTCAACAAGGATAATTTATTCTTTTATTTTTCATTTGCATTTGCCCTTCTCCTTAGAAATGTGGAAAGTGTTTGGGAAATCATGAATGCTGTAAAATAGCATTGCTATTATTATCATTACCATATATAATATTATATAGAGAGAAATTTATTGATACACATTAACCATGTATGTACATATATGGAGTAAGCCCCCCAAAATGTTTAGATGCCAGTGTCATTAAAAGGTGGTAAAGTGAAAACACAGCTGGAAATAGGCCCAGAAGTAGCTGTGAGCATGTAGAGTAGGAAGAGGCACATTCCAGAAGGGGAGATGACATTTTCCAACATGTGCAAACAGATGAATATCTCTCAGGACATTAGATTCAGAGAATATAAATAAATGAGTCTGATATAAAGGAAAACTGTATTTGGGGAGAGTGAGTAATAATGAATGTTGAAAAATTTTAGTGAGATTTATCTATGGAAAATTTTTAATATAAATTTAGATTTGATGAAATGAAAGCATATCAACTAGGAGATGGCAGAGGAGGAGAATAATGGACTGAAAAGTTGTTTTTTAATATGCCAGTGTTCTCAGTTGGTTGTATGTATAATGAATCTGTAAAAAATCAAGGTTATCAAGTGACACATATTTAGCTAAATAAAGTTCTGGCCAAGGTGTTGGCAGAAATCATGAAAGGAAAGAAAATGCCATATTTGCTGTCAGGATGGAGGAACAGAAGGGTTTAGAATAACAGGAAAATGTACAGCTAGAAGGAAACCTTAAGAGATTACTCTTAAGTCATTAGACTTTGGTAAAAGGTAATTGGTAGCAAAGAGGAGAATCCAGACACTGCATCCCCTTATGCTCAAAAAATTAGGCTGAAGATGAAAAGAGATAAATTAGAGACAAGCTACAAAAGGAACATCAAGACCAATTATCAAAAAGTTTTATTTTTAAGTTGGGTTATCGTAGGATCAATTGAGTGGCATGAACATGACATTTGTAAGATGTAAATATACTTCCACAAATCAAAGTCCTTTGATGATTCTGTGGGCAATTAGTCACAGAACCTCTCACACAGCACAGGTTTCTCCTCCCCTTCTCTGTAGCCTGCATGTAAGAGGATAGAGACAGTGTTTGAAATGAAGTAACAGAGTTAAGGGGCAAGGGGTCCTTATGACTTATGATACTGTTTTATTTTATTTTTTTTTGAAGAATTAAGAGTTATCAATACTTTATTTTTTAACCATTTATATGCTCCTGATTATTTTTTTAAAGATTTATTTATGCATACAAGCTGGGGTACAGGCCAGAGGTGTGGGGTGGCGAGAGGGTTCACAGAGACAGAGTGGGGTGCAGAACAGGCAGATCCACTGAAGTACACTGCTGAGGGGAGCAGCGGACAAGGCAGGAGAGGTCTCCTGCACCATGTGGGAATCTCCCCGGCCGGGCGTTGAACTTATGTCGCTGCCGCTGCCTACAGCTCCACAGTGCAGTGCTTAACCGCTGTGCCACCAGGGAGGCTCCTGTTTTACTTGTTGACACCATGAATCTGAAATCACTTTGAAGGATTCTGATTTTTGTCATCGTTTCACCTCAGGGCCAAGCTATGGCTCTGGTGCTGGTTCTCCATAGGAGGCTTTTGAACTGAACTGTTGAGTTAATGGTGTAAAAGGTGTGTTAACATCTGAGAATTATTGCTAGGAAGGCATAGGGAAGCAGAGTAGGTTTGGGAGCGCTCCCCAAATAACATTAAGCATGGAATTGATATATGATGGATTAGAGCACTATGCTTATGAATGTTTCTACAAAACAGTTGGGTATAATAAAGGTAAAACCAGAGAGTCAAGAGTGGAATTAATTCAAAATTAGGATTTGCACAGAACACTCAGTAGAAAGTCAAAAGGAGGAGTAAGTTTGTTTTGAAAAACTCTAATATACCCTCAACCCATTCAACTCTTTGTTTGCAATTTAAGGGCATTTCTCCAGTCACTCTTCCCAGCAAGAATTGTAGGTATCTCATTAAGCTGCCTCTAAATTGTATTATATGAATATTTTATAAGGCAATTTTGTTCATCTAATCGTCATATTGAGATTGATTAAAGCAAAGGAAAGGATTGGTTCATTTCAGATATCCTCACTATTTGTTGTTGGTGATGTTTAAAGGAACTTTCCTTTCCTCTGCAGAATTGAAATTCATTATCCTAAGGACATTCTTGCTTTATTCAGAGTTTTCTGCCTGTTTGAATTGGCAAATTCAGTAATGGTTCCTAATGATGACTTCTCAGAGGAACGTTCTTTTTGTCTGTCGTCAAATTTTTTTTGTTTCAATCATAGGGGGAAAAATGTGTTATAAGTGATGCCAAAATGCCATAGGCTTTGGCAAACCATCTGTCCTATACAAAAAGATTTCAAGCTTTTTAATTTTTTATAAGGATCTATCCTCCTTGTAAAGAACAAGAATCTTCAACAAATACTGTACGTTGTTATTCAAGGTGGTGGCATTTCTTTTCCAAATTTTAATAACCTTGTGCAGTTCTTTAGTGATGTCCTTGGGGAAAAAAAGAGAGAAGTATAAATAGATATCCTAATATAAAAAAATACTAATACAAAGAGAGAGGCAGCAGCTGTGTGATCTGGCAGTATTCAGAAGCATTAAATAAAAAGGAAGAAATGAAGAAACATTTCACTCTCAAAAAAGTACCATTTTTGAAAAATCTAAGCACAAAGTATAGTTCCTTCCCATCACTATCAACTTGGTATAATATTCTAAAGCAGTGTATAAAACTGCTTTTAAAGATACTTGTTTCTTCATGTGTTAAGGGATATTTTCCCTTAGGTTTAGATTGCGACTTAGAATGACATTGAAATTGGGCTAAGTTATTTTTCTTCATCATCCTTTGGATTAAAATGATATTAAGAGGGCAGTGGTCCTTGTGCTCAGTTGGCTGCAGCTCTTCTGGATTATGGTTTCTTGGCGCCTCCTTGACAAAGATAAGATCGGAAATGAGAAGATGGCCAGAGACTGGTAACACAGTGGTGAATGGTGCACATCTATCAAGAATCTCATTTAGCAGGGAGAAGAGAAGGTTTCAGGGCAAGGTGATAATTCTGGTAAAATATGTAGCAGGTTATCATTTAAAAGAAAACCTATGGGGGCCTCCCTGGTGGCCTGCGGGTTAATTCTCAGTGTATCACAGTTATGTCCTGAGTTCGATCCCCGGCCAGGGAGATTCCCACATGGCACAGCAGACCTCTCATCTCCCCTGCTGCTCCCCTCAGGGATGTATTTCAGTAGATCCGCCTGTTCTGCTCCCGACTCTTTCTCTGGTGAACCCTCTCACCCCCAACACCTCTGGCCTAAACCCCAGGTCTTCTATGCAAAAAATAAATAAATAAATAAATAAAAAGAAAAGAAAAATTATTTCACTCTAGCTCAGAATATAGAGCAGTGTTTGTTTAGTCTAGGTAGGCAAATTTAGAGTCTACTGAACATTAAGTTTCATATTTTAACTTTACAAAACTGTAATAAATGCACTTAGGAATCTGTAAACTCTCATCTTTAGCAGCTGGGAAAACAAAGATATCTTCCATGGATCTCTTATGTTGAAATGAGGTCTGAATGTATGAAAAATGAATTCCTTTTTCATGAAATAGGAATAAAATCACTTTGAATAAAACAGTACAAAAGAATACTGGGTCATATATTTCCTTATACAATAATAGAGCTTATAACTATAAATTTTGAAAATCCATTCCAATATATGTATGTATTCTGTAAAATGTATTTTATATAATATACAAGTGCCTTTGCTAAACTATGCCTTGTCCAGTTACAATTTTCTTTCTTTTCAAGTATCTTACTTGTAACTGTTGATGCCGTGAATGGTGCCCAGTCCCCTCTAAAGGTCACTTAATGTCTATCACCAAGGCTGTTTGGGACCCTTTGCCTGACTTTTTATGTCCTTAGCCTTGTGCCAACCTGTTTACAGCATCATGAGTTTCTAACAATGTCTTAAAGAAAACTAAAATGAATGTGGTCATTAGTCTCCTTAGGGGTATTTAAAAGTTCAGTCTATCTGTGAGCTTTCTGATATGTGTCATTGTTAGAAATCTTTTGTGTGTGTGTGTGTGTGTGTGTGTGTGTGTGTGTGTGTGTGTGTGTGTGTGTGTATCTGGGATGTTTTTCCATGAAGCAAATAATCCAATTCTATTTCACTACCTAGGGTGATACATCCCTGTGCAGTGTGCTTTTGCATGAACTCAGAAAAATGAAGAGAGAGAGGAGAGAGAGAGAATACTCATTAGCTTCCACTCACTTTATAGTGAGGCTAAGTCTAGGAAGTTGCTTCTTGCAACTTTTAGTAGAAGTGAATTCTGAAGCTAATTGGGATAAAAAAAAAAAAAAAGGACAACTGAAGGTGTTAGAGCTGACCCTTCCTAGGACTGAACAAGGATAGATGTAGCTTGGGAAAGGTACAGAGCAGAGTGGGTTCAACCCCAGCTGAAATATTGACTCTCTCAAGCAAATGCACGTGCTGCTAATACATTGGAAAATAACCCCTGCTACCCTCACATCAGCAGTCCCTGTAATGGCCCGTACCACATCTATCAGTGAAGCTGTGGAATTCCTAGGCGAAGAATCCTCTTGAGATTTCATCCAACAGTGAATACCTCAGAGTTAATATAAAGGTTCAGTTTCTTCATCTTCACAGGGCATTTAAGAAGGAAACCTTTTCCAAAAGCCTGTATTTCAGTACATGCCTCGCTTCGCCCACACTCTGAAATCCCACTGTTAAAATTCTTCTAGAAAACCTAAGAAAACACCCTCACTCAGGCATAAGTGACTTTGATTGCTTATTTATTAGTGGGACGTGCTGTGTTTAAGTATGCACTAAGCCTTAAAGAAAACGTTACACTGGTTGCTGATGTGAGTTGACATTTCCAACACAAAGAGATAAATGACAGTGTGTTAAGAGTTTTAAACTGTAATGATACATTCTGAGTGTTGATGGATAAACAAAAATATACAACTACATGTTTATGCAAATATGAGAACTATCTTAAACTAAAACATGTGATTAAAATAAATGTTAGGAACCTGATTGATAGTCGTATAGAGGAGATTATCAACTCATTTTTGCACTCACAAGTTCAGTAGAAAGTGTTTTGTGACTTGAACAATAATGAATCTGCTTTAGGTTTCAATCACTTTCTTTAAGACTTTATGCAAAGAAAACTAGAAAATAGGGTTTTGCATCGAGTAAAAACCTGTCTTCTGAGAAGTCTATGCAATCCACATTTATCCCTGGGTCCACCCCACTCCCCATAGCAAGGTAAATTTTGCAAACCATAACAGCAATGCTGTGCATTGTATTTATCTTTTATTCATTTTATTATGCTAATCCACAACTTGCCTTACTATACTGGAGCTATGATCAAATGTTTCATCTCAACATTTATGAAAAATCAATTGCAGGAACTCAGATAGGCAGAATTTAAATTGGTGTCTAGAGAACCTCCTCAGTGCCCTCCTTCCACTACACAGGAAGGCGGAGTTGTGGCCCCAGAGAGCAGCTACCATTTACAGGCCTGCTTGGAATGAGGTCATTCTAGTCATAAATCTTAGAGGGGAAACACTACCATTGAACACTTGAGGTGTTCCATTAATTGAGAGGAATGTTGGGTCAGGGATGATACTCTACTTACCCAGGGGCCTACTTGCTATCCTGTATTTGGGTGCACTCAGCTATAAAAAACTACACTGATTTAACTCTGGCCGTTGCAGCTGGGATTTCCAGATGCTAAGTGCTAATGCATGATTTAAAAGTCTGCTGTTTCCTTCTTTCTTTTGGGCATCACAGCTTTTGTCTCCTTGCTAGAAATATCAAGGTTGCTGGAAGGTTGGGTAGAGAGTAAACCGCATAGTATCAGCCACTGTGGTTGGGTTATGTCCCTGAGCAAGGTTGTGGACTCTTAAGTTCTACTGCTAGACTTCGGTGACCACTTCTTGCGAGGCTCAGTCTAGGAAGTTGCTTGCTTTTAGTTGATAATGTTTGTGAAAAATTAAAATATTAAGACTTAGATAGAAACAATTGTGAGGATAAACAATTTTAATAATTTGTCATTACTTAAATTATGACTGAGTCCTAGAGGCCCCAATGCTCTATATAAATTTTCAGAAGTTTAATATTATAGTGATAATTTAAGTTAACCAATTATATTATATGCTTAATAAAATGTCACATCAAAGTATCCCAAAGTGATATGTAATTGGAATGCATGTTTTTCATTTTTCATAAGGGCACATGATTTGCTTTATAGGAACTCTTTATTTGACACTGCACAAAGCGAAATTTAAGAAAATAAATGTCACTCTGAATCCAAAGTGGAAGCATTTTTTTTTTGATAATAGATTAGACAGTCAGAATAAGCGATGATGGATACTTGAAGCTTCCCTCGATACATAATTCTTTAAGAATTTCATCATTCCAGTGTGTTTATGTGCATTTCCTGCCACATCATGAGCTACATTACAACTCTAGAAAGACTGGTAATAAAGAAAAATTAAGTACCAGAAATTAATTTCCTCAATGGTTCCTGAAAATTTTCATTAGCCTAGAGGGTTAATTTTACAGTTTTAGTGCAATCATTATTTATCATCTCTTGGTTTACGGAAAAGAATTAGAGTTATTAGCTATTAAATTATCCATGAAAATTTGACACTTCTCTAGACCAAACAAACCCTGGGGCTTGCTGATTTTCCCAGTGTGAAACATCTGTGGCATCAACTAGAAAGATCTTAACATTGTCTAATTAGATTTCCAAGATTTATAAGTTTCAAATACTCTGTTATTAGAAACCTGAGAATTAGCAAAAAAAGTTTAAATCCTCACTTATTAAAGTTTATTTAAAGCATCCTGAATGATCATGGCTTCTTTAATTAGGGAACTGATTGGCAATTTATTCAGGTCATCCTAGAAAGAACAATGATTGCAAGGTTGACCTTAGATAACGTGCCTAGCGTGTGTGTGTGTGTGTGTGTGTGTGTGTGTGTGTGTGTGTATATATATAATTTCTCTTAAAAAATAAAAACAGGGCCTCCCTGGTGGCGCAGCGGTTGAGCGTTGCGCTGTGGAGCTGTCGGCAGCGAGTTCGATACCCAGCCGGGGAGAATCCCACATGGTGTGGCCTGCCTCTCCTGCCTCGCCTGCTGCTCCCCTCAGCAGTGTATTTCTGATCTGCCTGTTCTGCTCCCCACTCTGTCTCTGGTGAACCCTCTCACCGCCCCACGTCTCTGGCCTATACCCCAGCTTGTATGTATAAATAAATAAATCTTAAAAAATAAATAAATAAATAAAAACAGTTTTGACAAGGATTCAGAAGCATCGGAGACATTTTTAAACCTAACTTTTCTCCAAACAATGAATTAAATACAATTGTACTTGCCTACAGTGTTGATGGGTCTCTGATTCTTGATGGTATTCTATTATTGAGGACTAGCAGGCAAATACTATCAACTTACATTTTTACAAACTTTACACATCTGATTTCCGTTCGTATCGTTACCACCACAAATGGTCAAATGATAGTCAGTTCCTGCTCAGGGGGTTGGTAAAGATGGTGAGCTCTGGATTTTATACTCCCTTTGTTCTATTCTCACAAGGAAAGCAATAGAACTATTTCCCAGGTCTTTCCATAGAGGAGTCCTTGGGGTTGAAATGTCCTTTTGTTTTGCAACAGAGAGGGCAAGTTTTGAATGGAACATCCAGAATGTTCACTCCTGTCCCAGGGTGTTAGCAAGGCTGACAGAGTATTTTCTGCCATCTACACACACCCACCACCTTAACGCTCTGATTTCAGGAATTTCTCTCATCCAACTTGCCTTCAGGGGTAATGTTGACGACAGAATCCTGTTGCCACTGTATCTGAAAGGCCTCCAAAAATCTAGATCATACATACTGCCGAACAGAAAATGTGTATTTCACCTTAGGATTAGGACATGTTTTTCTTCTTACCTAGGAAAAAGAAAACACACTTTATTTTAATGGATTTCCAGGACTCATGTTTGACTGATCTCATCATGCAATAATGAGGGCCTGCTAGGCAAAATCTGGGAAAATGGTGTGAGAACACACATTGGTAGAGGTATGAACTGCTACCCGTCAAGTGTATACTGTGTTGTAAATCAGCCTTGCTCAATTAACATAATAATAATATGAAAACAAAAAAAAAAGTGAGAGATAAATAATGAGAATGGTAAATCCAAATAAAAAGAATCTAATGGAACAAATATGGTACACACACACACTTGTACACACATATATACATATCATGATTTTGTACAACACAAGGCAATTTTTACTCCGCATTATTTTTTTTTTACAAACATCACCTAAATCTTTGTGTTTTGATTTGCAGCAATTGTGGTTTATTTGACAAAACTGAATATAAAGATAAATAAAAAAATTAGGGAAATGCTGTAAAACTACAATGCAATGCTAAATACAAGAATTTAAAAGAATTTAAGGTATTTTTCTTTTTTTAAAGATATTTCAAAAGACTCATTTTTTTCTTTTACGGCAGTATAGATATATAAAGAGAAGATACGGATATTAAGAGAAGCTTTGGAATCTGTAAGAAGAGAAATCTTGCCTTTTAACAAATGGCATATATAGCAAAGTGGAAACCAACCACTGAACAAGTGGTTAGTGAGCCCCAGGGAATAATAAGAAATGTATGACCATTGATTATTATGCTTTAGGAAATTCCAGTCTAGTTGAGGGTTGATCTAAATAACCAAACACAAGCCTGCCCAAGTGAATGCCAAAGAGAGGCCAAAGACAATTGTTGAAATATAATTCTTTTTTAAAGATTTATTTATTTATGCATACAAGATCTAGGGTGTAGGCCAGAGGTGGGAGGGGGAGAGGATTCACCAGAGACAGAGTGGGGAGCAGAACAGTTGAATCTGCTGAAATATACTGCTGAGGGGAGCAGCAAATGAGACAGGAGAGGTCTGCTGCACCATGTTTGTCACCCCCCTGGCCGGGGATTGAACCCTGGTCATAGAGGTGATAGTGCTGAGACTTAACCCCTAGGCCACCTGAGAGGCTCCACACATTCCTTTAAAGCACCTAAACACCAGAGGTAAAGATGTGTTTATCAGTGGCTTTTGAAAATCTCATGAGACATTTTAACTTGAGTAGCAGCCAAAGATAACGGTTCTATATACTCCAGAATGGGGAAGAATTTCCATAAAATAAGACCTTGAGAAAATTAAGTTCTGTTTTTGACCTGAAAACTCTCAACCAAGATTACTTCTGAATGCCCTAATAAGTCTAAGAGAACTTTTTGAAAAGAATATGAAAATAATGAGTTTTGGACTTTAACAAAAAATAATTCTCCAAGTCTTCTCTGAGTGTAAGAAGTAGAATATACTTCTAGATATTAAAATCAGTTTTCACATGCACAACTGCAAAGGTTGTATCTATTTCAACTATGATGTGTAAAAAAGGAATCTGTCATACAATTGTCTTATTCTTTCAAAGACGTGAACTTTTTTTAAGATTCAAAATATGCAGAAATTAATAGAGACTATTCTTTGGATTTGAAACTACCTCCTAATCATACAATAGGGGCACTTACTTCTTTGTCATCTGGAATTGATGAGGCTGTTAGATACTAATTTCAGGGTGTCACTAGCAACCATTTGGGGAGTAAAGATTGATTTGAATAACAGTGGGTTTTCCTTGCGGTAAAGTAGAAATACAATTAGAGAAGGAACCTCATAATTTATCTCAGCTTTATGTAAAAATATTATCAAAAAGGAGAAGTGCAACTAACAAATGCTAACATGAGCCAAGATTTCTAAATCTTCTGTCAGGTTTAGATAAGAATTTGAATCATATTTTCTTTAGTTTATCTTTTAAATGTTGGTGAAAATACCAGTGTATGTAAATTTTGTTTCCCATATTATATCAGTGTTGTTTTAGATGAGAAAGCTATTCTTCAGGTTAAAAACTCATCTTTATAGACATAGAAAAAACATATGAAGCTGTCTTTGCCTTGCAATATAATTCTAAAAGTTTATATTGAGACATTGGATAGAATTTGAAATAAGAATTTGCTATCTAACAGAGTCTAATTCAGAGCAGAATATTTAACTACAGAGTCTTTGTTTATATTTTCCACTGGAACTTTTTGTTTTAATTAGACTGGGTATTTAAAAGTTGCACTAGTTCTTTATGTAAATTTTTTTTGTAGTCCACAATTCATATGTTAGAAGTCTCCAAGTCTCTTTTGGGTAGTTTGCCATTGGTTCACTTGCTCACTTTAGTAATGTTTTGGTAAACCAAACAACAAATGGATACTTATCTACAACTGTATAATGTTGCATGGGGAGAGGCTTCCCCTCTACTCTCTTAACTTCTGTTTCTCAGATTTGTGAACTAAACCGATGAGACAAATTAACAGGAAAAAAGGCTTACACATTTTACACATATTTTTAATTTCATGTACATGGGAGCATCACAGAAGAGACATTATACTCCTGGACTTAGAACCCACTATAATAAAGAACAATCATTTGTGATAAATGACTAGACGAAAGTAAGTTTGGGCTTCTTGGGACAATGAATGATTGAATGATGTCTAGAAAATCTATGGGGGAAACTGAGGTTTTGCATCACTTCGTGAGGGAGAAATATTATGAGAAATACACCCCTAGGTGATGTCTTTACTGTGCAAAGATCAGAGAGTGAAATTATACAAACCTGCAGTGCAGCCCACTGCAGGCCTAGGCACCATTCTCACATAGGAATCACCTAGTCACTAAGCATCACTAAGTGAGGCATGCCTGTAAGTGTAGATGAGGATTATTTTGCAAAGTTTGATAATGCATACTCACTTGTGGGCCATCACTGCAGTGACAAAGCCTGTTTTCCTTCTGTTATGGGAGAAGGGAAAGTTAAACCCTGCTTTTCGCTGGTAGAATAAGGGCAGAGACCAATGTCCGTGTCTACTTGGTCTCGATTATCCTCAACTCCAAGTAACCCTTATGCCAAAAAGTACAATATTTGGGAGTGTTCTTATCCCCTTCAAATGTATTCCGTATATTTGAATGTGTGAATACCTCATGAGGGAGTAACAAATCCTTTTTTTGTAATAAGGGAATGTATAAACAAGCAAACTTTTGAGGTGTTTATCTGGTCCTTTAATATACATAAACAACTGTATACTTTCATCTTTTTTTTAATATATATTTTTATTGTTATTTGTGTCTTTTACATTTTGTATTCCCCTTGGGTAGCCCACCACCAATTCACCCGTGATCCATCTCCATGGTCCCTTGTGTTCTT
>PVIJ01009804.1:50873-64521 GCA_004024925.1 Scalopus aquaticus | reverse complement strand
ATGTCCAAAAATAGATGATTGGATCCAGAAGATGTGGTACATATACACAATGGAGTACTATTCAGCATGGAAAGAAGATAAACACATGCAATTTGCCGCAACATGGATGGAATTAGAGGGAATCATACTCAGTGAAATAAGCCAGAAAGAAAAAGAAAAATATCGAATAGTTTCACTTATAACAGGACTATAGGGAGGCGGGGTGGGAGAGAGACACTCAGCGGTGGGGGAGAGGGTGGGGGGATAAGGGCACAAAATGGAAGAGAGGAGAATACAGGGGACCATGGAGATGGATCACGGGTGAATTGGTGGTGGGCTGCCCAAGGGGAATACAAAATGTAAAAGACACAAATAACAATAAAAAAAAATGGAAAAAAAATAATAAAATATGGATGCAAACAAGTAACCAAAGCAGGCAACTCTGTCTACCTTTTAGACAACAAATTTGTAAAGACTGACAAGATAAACAACTTTGGCTTGTGGTAGTAAATTAGTGAGGAAGTGACAAGGCTTGTTTATCTTCCCATCTCAGCCCTAATTCCATCTCTGGTGTAAAAGGATATCTCTTTTCCCCCAGTATATGGAGGGTACCTTTCATATGGGAGATTTATTTACTGTTGTCAGGGGCACTAAGGAGGGTCCTTCTTGCACTATATGTTTCTCAATTAACTTCAATTCAAAATAGCCTACCAAAATGGTAGATTGAGGTCCCATATTATGTATATATTTCCTTTTTTGGTTTGTGATTTCCTTTTTCTTGTCAGATGTTCTCCTAAGATTGCTGCAGGATAGTATCCTTGACTTTAAGTAGTTCTTCATTTATTGAGTTTAACCACTGGTTGAGGTTTGGGGCCTTTTCATGAATGAAATGCTCCATGACATAATGTTTTTAGTTCCTAAACTTGTGGGTGGAGGATAGAGGAACTGGAAGGCAAGATTATACTGGATGTGTGACCTTGAGCTGGTGCTAACTAACTAAAGTCACTGCATCTTATCCCTCCCCTCTCTGTCCTCTAGGATGGTAGTGCTCCCTATGGGGCCAGGTACGTGGGCTCCATGGTGGCTGATGTGCATCGCACCCTGGTCTATGGAGGAATCTTCCTATACCCAGCAAACCAGAAAAGTCCTAAGGGCAAGGTAATTCTCCTTTGTCCAGTGGTACATCAAGTTAGTGAAACAGTTGGAATTTCCTTTTTCTTCATGTCTGCTTTTTGGCTACTGCCTTGTCCTTGTGTCTATGAGTAGACCGGTAGAAGAGAAATGAAGTACTTCTTACATTAGTGAATTTTGAGGTTGTGGTAGAAGGTTTGGACAAGAAATGACTGAAATAATTGCTACTGGTGATTTTCTCTGTCCTTCACTGGTCTCATAGCTGTCATTCACCAGGAGTTAGCTATGTTTATTTCCTACTTTCCATGTGCTGTGTCTTTTAGCTTTAACATAAGTGATTTGGATCACAGATTTGAGAATTTATTGAAACTAGTGGACTCATTTCCTAGAAAAAAGATATATATAAACCTACCCCTGTAATCTGTATACACATTACAGATATTTTCAGGGGATTCACAGATGCCCTGAAGTCCACCTGAGAATCCCCCACAGAATTCTCAAACTTCAATATGAGAACTTCTGCTCAGAACTACTTCAGTATTTCTGAAGTAATTTCTGAAATTTCAGTATTTCTGAAATCTTCCTAGAAGATTTTACTTCAACTTTATGGCACAAAGTCAAAAGTACTTGCATTATGAAAAGAGAATTTTATGATACAAACACATTTATCTTTAAATGACCCTCCCATGGAAACATATCTGATTTTTAGCCGCTCTCAGAAATCACAGGTAAGTAGACAAATAAAAATAAAGACCTCTTTTATTCTCTCATATACCAACAACTATCTACATGTTTATATGTCTCTCAGGGTAAGGGATAAATTACTGGAATGCAATTTCAAAGTCATGATAAAAATTCTAAAAGCATATGGAACCAGAGAGAAGATATTAATATGTGGATTGTTGTGTCAGGCACTTCTCTTCATGAAAGTGTTTAACTCAGGTAAGTCTGTAAGAGAAGTGCTAGAGAAAGCAGATGTGGAAATTCTTCAGTAGACTCACTATTGTCACCTACTCAATTCCAACCGGGTGAACAAGACTAATGATCATTAATTATTAAAATGACTTTAAAATAGTTCAAAAATTCCACATATAATTGTGTAAACATAAAATTGCACAATTGCATAAACATTTCTGTAAGCATGAATAATTCCATATATAACCTATATTCAAAGGACCTTAACCTCAAAGGTATTGTTGGTTTCCAATCTCCAAGCTTTAGCTTTCATGCTCTCTGATGACATCGGTGGATGTGTTTGTGTCTCTTCTGTGTGTGCTTGTCTTTGTGTAACTATGTAGATTTTAAGTGCACATAATAGATCACATAGCCTGCAGGCCAAGGCACCATTAAGACCTGGGATTTTGTGTTTTAAGATAAGTTTACTACAATGGCATCTTATGGTCAGAGGAAACAAGGCTCTAAGATATGCCTTATATATATCTTTTTTTAAAGGTATCTGAATCAACATGGTATGAACAAAATCTAATTGGCTACAATCTGAGACCATTGTTTGACACCCCAAATCCTGCCATTCTCAAGCCTCACAGCAAGGAAAAGGGGAGGAAAGAACCAAACTCTGCAAGCTGCCAGATCAGAGTCTCCCTGAGCAGCCTTTCTAGGATAGTGTCACTTTCAATGACACCCTGTGACAATCATAACAAACCAGCCCACCCAGTGTTCCCACACAGACTGGGAGTTCTCATTGTTCTGCCAGGTTGCTCACCGCACTAAGATCCAGAGGTTTAGAATGACAGCCTCATACACTGTTTTATCAAATGGCAGTATAAGTTCCCTGTTGTCTTATTTCCTTCTGAATGCTTGGCTTGCCAATCTAGACCAGAGGTATTTTGTTCCTCTTCTTGTGATAACAATAATTTAAAAATCAGCACAAGGGCCTCCCTGGTGGCGCAGCGGTTGAGCGCTGCGCGGTGGAGCTGTTGACAGCAGCGACGCGAGCTCGACGCCTGGCCGGCCGGGGAGAGTCCCGCGTGGTGCGGCAGACCTCTCCTGCCTCACCAGCTGCTCCCCTCAGCAGTGTACCTCTGATCTGCCTGTTCTGCTCCCCACTCTGTCTCTGGTGAACCCTCTCGCCGCCCCACGCCTCTGGCCTGTACCCCAGCTTGTATGTATAAATTAAAAAAAAAATCTTAAAAAAAATCAGCACAAGGTCTGAGTGTTTCTCAAAGTGGTTTCAACATAGTTTCAAAATAGACTTGCAAGAGAGAACAGAAATGTTAAAAGCTGCACAGTGCTGGGTCAATGCTTTGCAAGCTGATCCTAGAAAAGGAAATTTTTTAAATTATGGATTTTGCACCTATGAGGAAAGGAAGAAGATAGTATGATATTGAGTCAGCATGAGCTAGAACATCACTCCGAATCTAGGATAATGTGTGCATGTGTTTGGTGGGTGAAGAAAGTTATACCATTATCACAGAAATACACCTGAAAAAAACAATGAGTTTAGTCCATTTCAATTCAATTCACCATGTACTTACTGGTCAGTACTGGAAATGGAGCTGCCACATGATGGACCAAGACACACAGTGTCCCTACCCTCAAAGGAGAGCATTTAAGAAGGAAGGCAGATGTTAAGCAAACTTCATTGTCATGACAATTAGGAATGGGGAACTGCAAGGATGCTGTGAGGGTGCAAGCAATGGGAGTTAACTTCCTCTAAGGGGCCAAAATTAAAGGCCATTTAAACATCAGCAAATCATGCACGCAAGTCAACATATAATCCAGAGAGACCACCTAGCAATCTTGAGATGTCTTCCAATGTCATCCAAACTTGAATCCCATCCACCCAATCCTTATCAGCTATTAGGCCTCACAAATTAGAGGCTCCTCTTCAGACTTGCAGAATCAGTTCACCTCATTGCTGAACCAGCAAGAAATGAGTACCTCCATCTCTGATTTCAAAGTGAAGAGGCAGGTTCTCATACGAGCTATACTGACCTAGGTGCCCCAGAGTTATACGTGATGAACAGCTGTTGATTTTTTCAACCTTCTGGAGGGTCTTGATTTCAGGCAGCCCACTCAGCTGAGGTGCACCAGTGTCCCACACTAAGGAGACAGATGGATGATCAGTAGTTGGATTTCCTCATTGAACTTTAGGTAATTGATTTGGAATTTTTGACAATTTGCAAATCTTGTCCACCTGACTTTGTTTCTCCACAGCTCCGGCTCCTGTATGAGTGCAATCCTGTGGCCTACATCATTGAGCAGGCAGGAGGCTTGGCAACCACAGGCACACAATCCGTGCTGGATATAAAGCCTGAGGCCATTCACCAAAGAGTCCCACTCATTCTGGGGTCCCCAGATGATGTGCAGGAATATCTCACCTGTGTACAGAATAGCCAGTGAGGCAGGTAGTAAGTTTGCCCTCACAAGCCCTCTTTGTCTTTTCCATTGTATTAAGACTGGTAAGTTGAAGCAATTGTGATGAGTAATGAAAGATAAATGCACCAAACCACATCCAAAGGAATAGTGGCAAGCTGCTCATGACAAGTCTGCAAGCCAGGGATCAATGTAAAGGGCTGAAAATAAAAACCTGTATGGGAAAAGAACTCGGATTTGTCTTTTGTCATGAAAATCAGTGGATAGGGGTGTATTGCTAAGTCTATTAGCCTGATTAACAGGCGGTTGTATGCTTGTAGGTAAAAAATACAGAGATCAATTAAGAATTTATTTTGTTTGGCTTAAAATTTGAAACTAGTATTTTATTCTGTAATTTCTTTTCTCATGCAGTTGATATATATTACACATGTATGCATTCATGTGTGTATATTTTATATGCATATTTAAATGTAAACTTATCTATTTAAATGGCTGGTTTAATTTCTTAGAAAAATTTTTGTCTTATCCTGATAAATTTTGAGTCAGAAATCTCAAGACTGTTAAGGTCTAAAATTTCACATAGAGCATTTTTGAGGGGGGAGAGGCAAAACCTTGGATGACCAATAACTATCTGAATGGAAAAAAAAAATTGTCACCTATTGACAAAGTTACAGACTAAATGGTGTTAGTATTTAAATATTAATATTTATTTCTCTCTATTTCTTAACTTTGCATTTTCATTTTTTGGGAAATATTTTAATTGATCTTGGGGCCTAACCAGAGTTCATTGGTTAAATGACTTCTCTTTTGTCTAAATCATGTCAAGCTTGAGCTTAGAAAATTCAGCTAGTTTTAACAATTGCCATATACATATATGAACTTGGAGGCTAAAAATTCTTAGTGAAATATTGACCATAGATATTTACCATGCCATAGGTAATTTAATCACCATGTATCAGGGAAAGATCAGACTTAATCTAAAAATTTGAGAATGATTCAATATTGGAAAAATCTATTAAACTGAAAATAGGGACTGAAAGAAGCCATTGGAGGAAGCAAGGTTCTCCTTTCCTTCTTTCGCTTTGGCAGAATGGCTTCCACAACACAGAGCTGATTTCAACTTGGCTACAGCTCAGTATTCAACATTGTTCCTCAGTCTGTTGTGACTTGGCAGCATAGGAGACACTGCAACATTTTGTAATACATAATTGGAATGTTTTCATCCTCTCTAAAAGGAGCAGAGATTTTACTTCAAAGGGAAAATTCTTATTCTAACCAATGGGTTAGAATTAATGCTTTATTAGACACTTTGAAACTTATAGCTCAAAGATTCAAACTGAATTCTTCAGTTTAAAATCTAACATCTTGACCTGGTGAGTTTACTGTGGATAGTTCAAAGACTGAACTGCCAGGAGGAGGCTTTGTTGGAAACAAAGCTGAGAGAGAGCACCTTCAATCATGGTGTATGTTGCTTTGATCAATGTAGTAGATGTTCAGGAAAAGATCCATTCAATTTTTACACTCATTCTTCTTCAAACTGAAACTGGGTTTCTGCATGTCAAATGCAAGGAAACTAGGAAAGAGCCTGGGACTCTGCTTCCATTCTCAGAAGCAACATATCAAAGATTCTAGGGCATTAGTGCAGTGATGATTTTTGTGACCAGAGCTTCTATAGGTATGGTTAGCAAAGACTGTTGACCAGGCTCTCTGGCATAAGTGATCTGAGAACCTCTTTCCTCTGTTTCTTATTCTCCTGATTGCTCCCCAGTTTAAATATTTGTGTCTGTGTTAGGAGAAATCCAACTGTTCTTTTAATTTCCAAGCATTTTCCCAAAATATACTATATGGGTCTGGCACCACTGTGGAAGGAACACCTGTTTAATGGCTTCCCTGTACACTGGGCTCCAGTAATAGGAAAACAGACCCAGTAACATATCAAAAAGAGAAAGTCATATAATCATTTTAACATATGCTTTTTAAAGTAAGAAGAAAAAATGCTGTTTCAAATCAATAGGGACAGAATGACTGATGTTTGGTAGTTAGCTAATCTTTTGGGAAAAACAAAAGAAGATCCCCCAATATATTGCAGGTGGATTTCAAAACTAAAGAAGAAAACTATGAAGGTATTACAAGATAATAAAGGGGAATATATTATGATCTTAAGCAGGACCAAAAGACAGAAAGCAAAAAATAAACAGGAAAGGCAGATGAGATTGCATCAAAATAAAAATATATGCAAAGTTAAAAACAAGACTGATAGCTAAGAAGACAGTTGTAACATATAATGAAAATAAATATCAAGAATTATGCATGTTAAGGAAAAAGAGCTATTGATAAACAATCTAAAGATATAAAGTAGCAGTTTGATGAGAGAAAATGTAAATAGACATGTGAAGAGAGGTTTAACCTCTCTGATGATCAGGAAACTGAAATGAAATGACTATAACTTTTCACTTGTCACACTGACAAAGACCAATAAAGTATGATGATATTAAATGTGGGAAGGTTCTAGAAAATGGCACTTTCTACCCCGTTGGTGAGATAGTTCAAGGGGACAGATATTTGGGGGGCAGTTTGCCAGTTCAATATGCATTGAGAAGTTTAAATGTGCAGGCTCTCTGATCCAATACTCTTATATATTTATATCTACAAAGAAGCCTATACTGACCTTTGAAAAATTAATCTACAAATAATTCTAGATGCCAAAAAGTTAACCTTGCTACATGGTGGTTTTTCATTTTCTTGCATAAATTTATACATAAATCAATACTTGATTCTTAATCTATGTAACTGTGAGGTGTAAAATATGTAACTGTAAGGTATTGTGACCAGCATCTATATCAACAAAGATGGATCTCACAGTTGCCACTACTTTCATAGGAACTTCTGCTTACAGATAGTCCATAGAACCAGTGTCATTGGCAGCATGATCTTCAGGGGAACATGATTTCAAGACAGTTTGCAACTTAATGATTTCCATGTCAAGTTTATAATAATACATCTCAAGGGTGAAATGCTATTGATCACTTTAAAATTGAAGAACTAGCCTGGGTTCATTCAACGAGATACTCTGGTCTACCTGTCCGTAAGAAATTGTTCATTCCGGAGAAATTTGTATTGCATACGGAATGTTATGTGTCATATATATATATGGTATGTACAGCTCCACAAAACAATGAAATAGGAATAGCTACATGGTAACCATCTAAAAAGAACTGTGTACCTGCTATAGTTTGCAGATATAGGTGTTAATTGTAAATATATCTATTTCATTTTATTTAACATCACGCTTTTTCCATCACTCTCAGATCTGGAAAAAAAGATATCGTACAGTTATGCTCGAATAGAGTACCAAGCAACTGGCACATGATTCAGAAATCAGACACAATGACACACTTGGATGTGATCAAGAGGCATTTCACTGCCACAAAACAGGAAAAGGGGGAGTGATTCTAAAACACACAGCATGATGAACTCCTTGCAAGTCAAGGAGCTTGCCCCACATAAATATGAGGAATGGCTTATTTTCTCATGACCACATGTGGGAATATTTCACCTGACACTAGAAAGCCCCAGGAGGGTTTTTATTTTGCATTTTTGTGATATATGTGTGTATACATATGTGTATATATATATATATGTCACACACACACACACACACACACACACACACATATATATATATATATATTTGACTTTTTTTAAAAAAATAGATGCAACACAACATGGGGGATTGATCCCAATCTGGAGCCAGCTCCTCTGGGAGGAAATGTTTGTTTGAATCACCATGCAGGTTACATTCATGTTCCAATTGAATGTCTAGATCCCCCAGCCAGTCACCTGACCACAGTATAGTGCAGGACTGGGTCCTGGAGTAAAGATTGGCTCTCTTTTTATTTTATTTTTTATTTTTATTTATAACTTTTACATTATTGTGTATTCCTCGTAGGTTACCC
Organism: Scalopus aquaticus; assembly: GCA_004024925.1. Lineage (NCBI taxonomy): Eukaryota > Metazoa > Chordata > Mammalia > Eulipotyphla > Talpidae > Scalopus > Scalopus aquaticus. The sequence goes on along the minus strand of PVIJ01009804.1, from coordinate 56,119 downwards.
ACCACTGATTCGCCCGTGAACCACAACCATATTCTCTTGTGCCCTTTTCTCCCCTGTTTTGAGCCCTTATCCTCCCCCTCCCTCACTGAATGTCTCTCTCTTATTTGGTTCCCCCATATTCCTGTTATCAGTGAAACCTTTCAATGTTTTTCTTTTTCTTTCTGACTTATTTCGCTGAGCATGATCCCTTCTAGCTCCATCCATATTCCCGCGAATTGCATGTGTTTATCTTTTTTGAATGCTGAATAATATTCCATTCTATATGTACCACATCTTCTTAATCCGGTCATCTATTTTTGGGCATCTGGTTGTTTCCATATCTCAGCTATTGTAAACAGTGCTGCAATAAACATAGGGTGCATGTATCCTTTTGGATTAATGTTTTTGCGTCCTTTGGGTAGATTCCCAGAAGTGGTATTATTGGGTTGTATGCTCACTGGTCTCACCTTGGCATGGTTCCTCCCTAGCCCCTACCCAAGCCAGCCTTCAGTAAACAAAGCACTCACAATAATTCCAGTTATTGCCTCTCAGTGCACAAGAGATGAAAGTCATCTCTTGTGGGTGTAACACCTGAGAGGCCAGTGACTGGTGTGCTTTCTCCCCATGGACTAATCTGCAGAATACCCTATTAATAAGATTAGAGCCATGGGTGGGAGTCGGGTACATATCAATGGACTCACACTCCCTAAGCCCAATATACAGTTTGACCCACCTTTCTCTGTCAATAAAAAGGCCAGGATCTTGCTCTTGAGCAGCACCCTGCATTGAGCAGCCTGCTCTACAACTCTCGTCTCTTCCCTTTTCACGGTGGTGTTGCCCAGTGCAACAATCTCTCAGCTTGGCTTGATGCCCATGTTCCAGAGAACCCATGCTGAATAAACTGTATGGAGGGAGTAAGTGCAAGAGACAAGATGGCTAAAATGAAATTGAGATTCACTGGTTTCCATCTGCAGCTAAAACTTAAGATGCCTGCAAAATGGTCAGTGTGACATGCTGGGGAAATGTGCAGAGGAATGGGGTAGGCAGGTGTGTGTCCTTGGGAACCTGATCTATCTGCTTGAACTCACTTCTCAGCCGTGCTCTGAGCAGCCACAGCTTCCATGCCTTTACATAGTTCCTTCATGCCCTGGGAATTGCACTGACTTGATGAGCTTCAAGTTCTTGCCCTATTCATACAATGGGAATTAACAATTGGCAGGTTCAGCAACATGATAGCCTCTTCAGAGAGAGCCTTCAGATGCTTGGCAATGTCCAGAGGGCTGTTGCCATGGGTTACAATCAGCACCTGTTTTCCCTCCTTCATTCATGGGGCTATTTCTTCATCACAAATGGGCAGAGCTCTTGGCAGCAGAGTCCTTGGAGACACTCACAGCAGGGTAGCTGTGAGGGCCCAGCGAGGGCGTGCCCCAGGTCCTTGCTGATGTTGCTGTAGACGAGGTAGTCAGGTTCCATTGAGGGTGCTGGGACATGACAGGAATGCCTCCAGCTCTTTACCTGGAACTTGCTGTGCTTGGCAGTAATTTCTGTTTTCTTGAGGCTAGTCAGAACTTCAAAGGCCGCTTATTGAGGCACCAAGTCCTCACTTGGCATACAGCACTGTCCTGAGAGTCTGAATTGCTCTCTCCTGCTCTGAGGGAAGCAGATATCAAACTCATAGCCAGAATCTCACAGTGCCTGCCACTGTGCTTCACTTCCCCATGCTGGCCTGGCTCAGGTTCCTGACTCAGGTCCTCCTGTACCAGCCTCTGTATCTGTTCTCCAGGATCCCCATGCTCTCGCTGTGCTGGATCAGTGCAAACTTGTAAGTGGCCATGGCGATTTCTCAGAATGAGGTGCAGATTACGATATATATTTTTTCTGAGTGGTCACCTTTCAAAAGCAGAACTAGAATGTTAAAAGATAAGGGAATCTTTTACCCTTGCCTAATATGCATAGGAGTCTTCTGATTCCAGGCCTTGTTGTCCTTAACACACTGGAAGGCATTACCCATTAAGCTGCTACCAAAGCCCTGACTGAAAGCAATCCATGAGGTTTTATTTACTCAGGGAAACAAATTTTCCAAAACATCTGTCCTTCAAGGGAACCAGTTGCACTAAAAGTTCAATAGAAATCGCAAGGGCCCTAAAAACATCATTAAAAAGCTCTTTGTGTATAACACAAATAATTTGACAATATCCCATGTATCTGAAAACTCTTTAAAAAATAACAAACTGCATATTGTTCCACAGTCTGGCATAGCAAGAACACCAATTCCCTTTTTTTAAAAATAATATTAATTTTACATCATTGTTCATTTTTGTTCAATGTTTGCTTTCTTTTCCCAGGCATAGTCCCCATGGAATTCCCATCACCAATTCACCTGTGCACCATCTCCATAGAATCTTGTGCTTTTCCCGCCCTCGTTTTGATCCCTCTCCTTCCTCTTCCTCTGCAGAATGTCTCTGATTTATAGTTGTCAGTTTATTTTCCTTCTGTTTTGTTGTTGTTATTGTTTTTTTCACCAATTCATTTTTGACTTTAATCTTGGGGAGAAATCTGCTGAACATTGTCATACCTGACTCTTCATAGGAGTTACATAGCCTTCTCTTTCCAATCCATGGACAAGGGAATCTAACCAAAGATGGGCTCTTGAAACAATTGCCCCTTCTTATATTTCTGCTTTTTTTCCTTTATTAAATTTTAATTTTCTTGCACTGTTGTTAATTTACGTACAGTTTTGATTTTGCCCCTCAGGTGTAATACCTGTAAATGTCCCACCATCATATCACTTGTGAACAATCAATATGGTCCCTTGTGCTTGTCCCACCCCTGTTTTGATCTCTCTTCCTCTCCTTCCCCTGCTGTTAGCGTCAGATCTATAGTCGCCTACAAGTTTTGACTTTTATTTTTTTTACTCTTGGTTTATTTTCCCTATTATCTTCCATAACTTCTATCATCCAATATTTTTCTTTTTCCTTCTGACTTATTTTACTGAACATAATATATATCTTCCAGTTCCATCCATGTTGCTGCAAATGGCATGAGTTTATCTTTATTCATTGCTAAGTAGTATTCCATTGTATATATATCACACCTTCTGATCCACTCATCTGTTTTGGGGCATCTTGGCTATTGTAAATAGTGCTGCAATAAACATAGAAGTGCAGGTATCCTTTTGAATTCATGTTTTTGTGTTCTTCGGGTAGATTCCTAGGAATGGGATTGCTGGGTCATATAATATCTCCATTTTTAGTAATTTGAGGGACCTCCACACAACTTTCTATAGTGCTTGGACCAGATAGCATTCCCACCAGCAGTGTAAGAGGCTTCCTTTTTCTCTACATCCTCCCCATCATTTGTTTTTGCCAGATTTTTTTTAATATGGGCCATTCTCACAGGTCTGATAAGATAGCTTATTGTAGTTTTGATTTACATTTCCATGATTGTAAGTGACCTTGAGCATTTTTTTTATATGCCTCTTAGCCATTTACATTTCTTCTTTGGAGAAGTATCTTTTAGCTTTTCTGTTCACTTTTTTAATTGGGTTGTTTCCTGTGTTTTGTTGAGTTGTGTAAGCTCTTTGTAGATCTTTGGTATAAGCCCCTTATCAGTTGTATGGAGTGAAAATATTTTCTCCTAATCTGTGAAGTATCTCTTCATTTTGGTTATTGTCTATTTTGCTGTACAGACATTTTTTAGTTTGATGTAGACCTCCCTGTTTATCTTTCCCTTTATTTTCTTTGCTTTGGGGATGTATCCTCAAAGATGTTTCTGAGATGTATGTCATGGAGTGTTTTATCTACATTTTCTTCTACATATTTCATGGTTTCAGGTCTTACATTCAAGTCTTTTATCCACTCTGAGTTGTTTTGTGTATGGTGTGAGGTAGTAGTCTAGTTGCATGTAGTGGTCAGTTTTCCCAGTACGATTTATTGAAGAGAATATCCTTGTTCCATTGCGTATTCTTTTCTCCTTTGTCATAGATTAGTTGACCATATATGTGTTGCTTTATGTGTGAGCTTTTAATTCAATTCCATTAATCTGTGTTTCTGTTTATGTTCCAGTATCACACAGCTTTAATTATCATGGCTTTGTAGTATAGTTTGAAGTCTGGGTGTAAAATACCTTCATTCTTTTTTTTTTTTTAATCATGAGTGCTTTGACTATTCAAGCTTTTTTTGTGATTCCATATGAATTTCAGCAATATTTGTTCCATTTCTTTGAAGAATGCCATTGAGACTTTTATTAGTATTGGTTGTATCCATAAGTTGCTTTTGGTAGGATGGCCATTTTGATAATGTTAATGAGCAGGGAATATCTTTCCATTTCTTTGTGTCATCTTCTATTTCTTTTATGAATGTTTTCTAGTTTTCAGTGTATAGATTTTTCATCTCATTTATGAGATTTATTCTGAGGTATTTAATTTCGGGGGGTACAATGGTGAATGGGATGGTTTTCTTGATTTCTTCTTCTTCAGGTAGATTGCATATAAGAAGGGTACTGATTTTTGTGTGTTGATTTTGTAACCTGCTACTTTACTGAACTGGTTTATTGTTTTAATCAGTTTTTCTGTGGAGTTTTAGGATTCTTTTTTAAAAAACATTTTTAAAAATTATTTATTTTTTAAAAAGAGCTGGGGTGTAGGTCAGAGGTGTGGGGTGGTGAGAGGATTCGCCAGAGACAGAATGGGCAGCAGAACAGGCAGATCAACTGAAGTACACTGCTGAGGGGAGAGAGGGTGAGGCAGAAGAGATCTGCTGTGCCATGTGGGAATCTCCCTGGCTGGGAATCAAACTGGTGCTGCAGTGGCTGTGGATAGCTTCATAGGCTGAGACTTAACCCATTGAGCCACCAGGGAGGCCCTTTTGGATTCTTTATATATGTTATCATATCATCTAGTAGTGATGGTTTTACTTTTTCTTTCCCTATTTGGAATCATTGTGTATCTTTCTCTTGCTTAATTGCTCTAGCTAGGACTTCCAGTATTATATTGAAAAGCAGTAGTGAGAGTGGACACGCTTGTCTTGTTCCTGATCTTAACGGAAAGGCTTCCAGTTTCACACCATTAAGAGAATGATACTGGGGGGCCCCCTGGTGGAGCAATGGGTTAAGTCTCAGCACTATGAAGCTATCCACAGCCATTGCAGCATGAGTTGGATCTCCGTCCTGGGAGCTTCCCACATGGCGCAGCAGACCTCTCCTGCATCAATCGCTGTCGCCAACCCCCCCCCCCCCCCCCCCCCCCCCCCCCGAGCCAGTGTGCTTCA
>PVIJ01009804.1:0-50773 GCA_004024925.1 Scalopus aquaticus | reverse complement strand
ATTCATCATAAATGGATATTGTAATTAATCAAATGCTTTCTCAGCATCTATTGATATGATCATATGGTTTTTCTTTTTCTTTTTGTTGATGTGTTGAGTCACATTAATTGATTTTCAGATGTTGAACCATCCTGTGTCCCTGGTATAAATCCCACTTGGTCATGAAGTATTATCCTTTTGATGCATTGTTGGATTCAGTTTACTAGGATTTTGTTGAGGATTTTTGCATCTGTGTTCATTAGGAGATTGACCTGTAGTTTTCCTTTTTGTGTTGTCTTTGTTTTTTTTTTTGATATTAATGTAATGTTGGCTTCATAAAATATATCTGGTAGTATTTCTTCTTTCTCAATTTTTTGAAAATGTTTTCGAAGGCTAGGTACATCTTCTACCGGTTTTTGGATATTTTTGTTGTTCTTTTTCTAATTCTTTGAAATTGAAGATTAGTTTTTTTTTTTTTTTTGGATTCTTCTTGCTTCTTGCTGTGGGCCGGTATTGTTATATATATAATATATATATATATATATTATATATATATTATATATATTATACATATTTGTCTTATTACTGCTTTTGCTGTTTCCCATATATTCTTGAAAATTATGTCTTCTTTGTCTTAGGTCTCAATGTATTTATTTCAGTAGTATGTTCTTCAGCCTTCATGTATTGTGGGCGAGGGAGGGGGGGTTGTCCTTGCTTTCTTTTCAAAGTTCATTTTAGTTTGATGCCTTTATGGTCAGAGAAGATAATTGGTGTGATCTGAATCTCCATGTATTTGCTGATGTTTGTCTTGTGTCTCAGCGTGTGGTCTGTCTTGGAGAATAGTCCACATGCACTTGAGAAAAATGTGTATTCAGTGTTTTTTGGGTGCGGTGTCCTATAGATGTCTGACAGGCCCATATGTTCTAGGTCATTTTTTAGGGTTTTTTTGTCCCCGTTTATTTTTTTCCCACATGGCGCAGCAGACCTCTCCTGCCTCTCCCACTGCTCCCTTTAGCAGTGTATTTCAGTTAATCTGCCTGTTTTGTTACCCAGTCTGTCTCTGGTGAATCCTCTCATCCCCCACACCTCTGGCCTACATCCCAGCTCTTGAATGCATAAACAAATCTTTAAAAATTATAGAATAATTGCTTATGTGTTCCCCTCTATGTTCCTTATTCTGCAGATGCTTTTCTGAACTATTTTAACCCAAAATATGTCTTCCAATAGACTGACCTCCTATGAAATCTTCCTACTTGTATCTCCAAATGTCATCATAGGTAGATGTCACTCCTTAATTCCAGCTATTCTTTCTCTTCTTCCTTCTGATAAGACTTCATGACTGTATTACAATGACTGACCAATTACTAACACCCACACTATAGCTACAAGAACTATTAATAATGCTGATCTGAACTGGTTTACTGATGGGTCTTATTTGAAAGATTAAAGTGGGAAAATATTGGGTAGGCTATGCTGTAACCTTAATCATAGAGATAATTGAAGTAAATCCCTTACCAGGGTGTCTTTGGTTCAAAGAGTTTAACTTATTTTAACTTGCCCTTTTCTGCCCTCACCAGTGGTGGGGTGTATTTTTATAAGGTGACACCTGTTTTCCAGCTGGGTATTTTCCATTGTGACAGGTACCTGTCTGAATGAACGAAGATGGCCAGCTTGTCTCATCTGGGTGCACACTCTTTTTCGAATTTCTTGTTGGTACAACTGGAAGAAACAAAATCCTTCCTACAGGGGCCATCCCAAAAGAATGGCTGACTTGTTTGATTCTATTTTTCATACTCTTTGCCCAACTTGAGATAATGTGCAGAGCCTCTTAGGCATCTTCTTGACGTAAGAACAGCATTGGAAAAAACAGGGTAGAAGTGGAGATTATGCGTCCTGATGCTCAAGAACTGGTTCATCATTGAGCAGCCAAAGAAGTGCTGCTAGAGGACCAGGATGGACTTCTACTTGCGGTGATAAAAGTAGGATCCAACAATACTGGGACTGCATTATGGTTAGGTTAAGGGGTGCCCAAGCACAAAATTATTTTTAAAAAATCCATGAATTAAAGCAAGACCCAAATAAAATCCCATCAGCCATTTTTTTGTGTGTGTGAATATCGACTATTTATGACAAATACACTGCTGTGAATACAGATAGCAGAAAAGATTTCCTTGTGGCAACCACTGTATAGACTCTATGTTTCACAGGATGTTTTATGTCCTGTTCGTTTTACTTTAAATTTAAATGGTACACTGGATATAGTGTTACTGGAACCAAGCTGCCTTAGCAGTGGGAGCCAGCAGGAACAGTGGTGCAGCTCACCCCGCTGCTCCAGAGCAGTTGTGGCAGTTGCTCCCGCCCAGTAACTGCCATTTTGAATGGACCAATCAGGTGCTAGGAGCTGATGGGTAGGTCCAATCAGCTCCAGGGTTGAAAAATGGTCCAATCAGACTTGTGGATGGTACTCTGAGAGAGGATATAAGCCAAGATCAGAGGGGCCTGAGGAAGGGGGAAAAAGAAAAAAAAAAAAAAGGAGGACCCTGAAGAACAGCAGAAGATGACGATGACACCAGCCCCCAGGAGAAGAAAGACGATGGTTCCAGACTCCAAAGAGAGAAGAAAGAAGTCTGTTCCTCGTCTCCGGAAGAAAGAAGTGTCCATAGTCACTCTCCAAGCAGGAAGAGAAGCTGAAGGACTCTGCAGAGACTGGGCATCTGGTCCTGTCTCTAATGTAGCCTGAAAGGAACACCAGAGGCCCTGGGCCTGGTGTCTCAAAGAGCTGTTTGTTGGTATAACCCAATACCTCTCAAAGAACTACCATCACCGATGCGTTCTGGGTGAGGTAGTCGCCACTTGAGGATGCAGTGAGCTCTCTGTTTCCCCCATTTGTAAAATAAACCCCATGTTGTTGTTCCTGTAGCCTGAAGTCTCTTGCAATTGTGCATACGGGTGAGAACCCACAGACAGTGACCAGTCCTCTCATCAGGCGCTGTCCTTTGTTGTTTTGGCCTTTTGACCTTTTGGGGCTTTTTGGTGGCTCTTGCCTCAGAGCCTGGGCAGTTGTTTCCTGTCCCCACCCCCTGCCCCCCCCGCTTTGAATAGCACCCATACCTTTCCCACCTTTTGTTTACTTTGTATTGCAAAATTTTCAAGCACTTCAAAAATGGTTTAAAAGCATTTGTCCAGGGCCTCCCTGGTAGTGCTGCGGTTAAGTGCTGCGCTGTGGAGCTGTCGGCAGTGGCAATGTGGGTTCAACGCCCGGCCAGGGAGAATCCCACATGGCGCAGCAGACCTCTCCTGCCTTGCCCACTGCTCCAAGCAGTGTATTCCTGTCGATCTGCCTGTTCTGCTCCCCACTCTGTCTATGGTGAGCCCTCTCTCCACCCCACGCCTCTAGCCTATACCTCAGCTTGTATGCATAAATAAATCTATAAAAAAAAAAGCATTTGTCCATACCCATGTAATTATCATTTTGCCATATTTGCTTGGCAAATTTCTCATGAGAACTTGCTAAATTTCCAAAGATATAAATTTATCCTAATACTTCATTATGCATGCTTTTATACAAATAGAACATTTTCCTATGTGATCTCAACACTTTTTATTTAAGTGTAACCCATTATTCAAATTCCCTACCTCCTCCAGTATTTTCGGAAGCTGTTTACTCAATCTGGATTTGATGGAGGACGAATAAAGGGCAGGGAGAGGGTCGCCCTCAAAAGCCCAGACCTGCCCTGTTCTAAATAGGTTCTGCCATCTGCTGCATCATCGATACAAAACATATAGGACCTTTTGTGGAAACAGACTTTAATACAATTAGAAAAGACAGAGAAGACAAAGACTATAGTATCTAAGTCAAGCATCCAATGTTATCTAACACTTCCTGGGTAAAAGTTCACCCAAATGGGATTGGCCCAAAGCAAGTCTGGAAAGCCTGCCACAAGTCTAAAACACATTTTGGCAGGGACCCATACAAAAGGGTCAGAAACAGCCAAACAATTCTGGGAGTTAAAGAGCAAGATCAAAATCCAGAGGAACATTGTCATAGTTAACCTCCCCACGGGTCTCTCACCCACATCTCTTTCAATCAGTCCAGGCCAGTGCAGCTCCTTTACAAGTCTCTCTGCTTCTTGGGCCTCTTCTGGCTTTCCATCCTTCTTCCTTCTCCTCCTGTCTTCTGTCTGTGTGTTCTGTCCTCTTCTCCAACTTTTTATCTTCTGCTCAGTTCCACCCTTCAATTCCCAGTAGTCCTCTCTTCGATGATGATGGCATTAAGGGATTAGTAGCCCTTAGTGTCTTGGATCTTTTTGATCTGAGGTGGGGTCCATAAACCTACCTGCGGACTTTGTTGCAGATGTTGTTTTCCCCCCCAACAGACCAGCCAGTATTTAGCGATAAACTTCAAATTCAACGCTAACATCTGGGTCAGGGAGAGTCTGACACAAGGTGGGTAGGAGAGGTCAAGAACATCTGCCAACGAACTGAAGAAAATGCTTCAAGGCTGCTGGATCACCTAAGTATAAGGCCAGATTTCTAAGGAAAACGCAGTCTCCTGGGAAACAGGCTCACTCGCACAGCCCCCTGAGAACGGGTCTTCCTCTTCCATCTGCGCATGCGCAGCCCTGGTCCCACCTCCGTGCTTCCGCTCTCTGCGCTATCAGCGGGGTGAGTTGTGGAGAGCGTCCCACCGTGCTGCTTCGCTGCGGTATGTCAGGTGAGTATGGTCGCTGAGAATCTGGGTTGGGAGGAGAGTGAAAGCTTTGGTTTGTGCCTGGGGGATCAGAACAGAAAGTCTCGCCCCTACCCCGCCCCTAGGCGGGACTCAGCTTTTTGGTCAGTTGGGACCCTGTCTGGGGTTCTCTGGGCGGGCAGGACTGAGCCAGGCTAGAAGTAGGTGCTCCGTTCATCCGGGGTGTGCGGGACCAGGTGCAGAGCTCTCCGTGCAGTCAGCTCTGGAAACGGCCTTCCTCAGGGCTGGAGACTGGGAAACTAGGTTTATATTGTGTTGGGGTGCGCTCCAGAAAGAGGGGGTGGTGGGTTTGCAGTGAGAGCCCGACCTATGAAGCCAGAAAGAGCCCACTAAGTTCCAGTTCAACCACCTTTAGTCCGGGACGAGATAAGTAACCTAAGCAAGGGACAGGTTTCTCAGGTGCAAAACCAAAATCCACAGGAATAAATTTGGAGATCTAGTTGATATTATCAGATGATTCCCAAATCGGGCAGCATCCCATTTAGTAAAAGTAGAAGCCCAGAATTGCACAAAATGGAAGGTGGACCTAAGAGGTTATTAGCCAAAGAAAACGAAATATTTTTTTTTTTTTTCAGGCAAGTTTACCTCCACTTACGGAATGCGGGTGGTGGAGGTGCAAATAACCTTACCAGTGCAGGACAAGAAATTCTAAATGTATTACTTTAAAATTCCGTTCTTGGCAGTGGTCTGAAACTGAAGTTAAAAGAGTTATGAAATCTTTGGCTTAATGGGCGGAGGGAGAGCTTAACAGAGTGACTGCATTTTGAGTTCGCGGTCTCCTTTTTAAGACTCATCTGAAAATAATGGCGTGGTCCAGAGAGATACCGGTTGAGGGGCTTACGTAAACTTCACAACCACTTATGATGCCATAACCTTACACACACACACACACACACACACACACACACACACACACCCCAAGCAACCAAGACTCACATTGGTGCTCATATCACAAGCTGGCAGTAAGTGAGCTCCAATTCAAGGGCAGAGTTACTTTCAGTCTCACGCTTCATCTGAACATCACACCTGCCGCCAAAACCGCATTACAACTTTCAGAATACTTGGTACAGTGACCTGTCCCTGAATACCCAGGGATAAAATTGGTAGGGAATGTGAATGCAGTACAATGGAATTTCTGGTTTCTCCTCAGAATTCTTGAGCCAGACAGGCTCCTAGCTCCTGCTGAACAGGTTGGTGGGCTGTGTTTTAAGTCTGAAATTAAACTCCATGAGTTTGTGACCCTGTAAATTTTGTTTTCCAGACCCAGGTCCCAAATACTGGCAATAAATTTATTTTAGAACAAAGCAGTTTTTTTAGTTATTTATTGTTATTAAAGTACCACTGCTGCACATCATTGCCAATGTTTTTGATGGTATAGGATTTCCCCTCTTGAGTGTAGTCCTATAGGACTCCCATCAACAAAGTACCTATAGTCTTCCACCCCAGTCCATTATGTATTATGCTCTCCTTCCTTAACCCCATCTTCTCTTTTCTCCCCCTCTTGGTCTGAAAACCATACATCTATGGTCAGTTTTCGAAGTTGACTTTAAAGTGTTCTTTTTCTGTATTCCACATATAAGTGACACTGTCTGGTCTGTTTTCTGACTTGTTTCATTTAGCATAATCCCTTCCACTTCCATCCATGTTACTGAAAATGGCATGAGTTTATATTTTCTGGTTGCTGAGTATTATTATCTGTATATAGCACATCCTTTTAATCTACTCATCTGTTTGGGGGCATTTAGGTTGTTTTCGTATCTTGGCTGCTATAAGTAGTAAACTATGCTGTAACTGTATGCAGTAATGCTGTAAACATAGCATTGCAGGTTTCCTTTCATACTGGTGTGGGGTTTTTTTTGTTTTGTTTTGTTTTATTTTGTTTTGTTTTGTTTTGGTAGATACTTAGGAGTGGAATTGCTGGGTTGCACTGCAGATCCAGTTTTAGTTTCTTGAGAAACTTCCACACTGCAAAGCTGTTCTTATGACATAGGAATCAGGAGGTCTTGTGGAATTTTACTTGGAAGAGGACACCCCTGTTTTTACTCTCTTCTCCAGAGCTTCAGAGCAGAAGGCAAAAAAAAAAAAAAAAAAAGAACAGAGTAAACAGTGCCTAAACTTACCTAGTCAGAAGTTTTTGATTCCCTTCCCAGATTTGGAGATGTTACCACATCCAGAAGCCACTGCACTGTGACAGTGGAGGATTTGGGCAATCCTTGAGTAGAGGGAAGTAAGCTGGGTAGGCCCAATGTGTGTTGTTCAGGAATGGCCACTTTGTGGGATAGCTTCTAATGGGGAGAAAGTCACCAGCTAGGAGCTGGAATTCTGTCATCACTATTGCTAAATGGCCTCAAGTCCCTTCCTTCTTCATTCTTTACAGATGCTGTGCTGCTCTAAATGTACTCATCACCACATGTGTCATGACTGACTTACAATGACCTCAGAGAATCTCAAAATCATGGCTCACCCAGGGTTTTCATGATTTTCTACTTATGACTCTTTAGGGAAATTGGACCTGAAAGGTTCAGTGACTTATGAGTTAAAACCTGTTTTGTCACAGAGCCAGGAGGAAAACATAGTGCTGATGACTTTCTTACAAATTACCAAAAACATCTTATGAAAATAACCTTTTGAGAAATTATCACAGTGAAAACCTATGAAAATTGTTCCATTGAAGCACATCATATTCCTTTTACTGGGCTTTTGTGACTGTTCTTCCTTGAACGGTAAGCAGTGTTAACCCTTTGCACTCGAGCGGTGCCGCTACGGCACCCGGGTGGTTTAATGCGTCCAAGTGGCACCGCTACGGGTGCCCGAGCGGTTTGGAACGTGATATGTTTATTTCCAATGTGTGATGAGATATTCTTATTGCAATTACTTTCGTGGACCAGGCTCGGCCTGCGTCCTTAGCCAATTCTTACCTTAGCTTAGTTAGTCTCAGCTTAGCATTCGCCTAAAGAAGTCTTGACAGTGACAATAGCAGTTTAAAACTTTTTGAGCCGTATAAAAAATGGATGAAGATCAAATCAGTTCAAGTTCAGACGAATTTGAATTTTTGACTTTGAATGAGCAAGTTACATCGATCCACGATGCATTACGCTACAAAACGAAAGAATCCAGTGGGGAAGATAGTGATGAAATAAGAGGTGTGAGACGACGAAAAATTAGAATCATCGATAGCGAAAGTGAAGCCGAAAGTGAAACTGCAGAAGAAGCAAGCAGTTCAGAATGGGTACTTTGCAGAGAATATGAAGAAGTGCCGGCAAGTGCACAATTCAAATCTGGCGAATACCCCACAGGCCCACGCATAACTGGAGATATAATAGACCCAGTTGATTTTTTTAAACTGTTTTTCACTGATGAACTCATTCAAAAAATAGTGTGTGAAACGAATAGCTATGCGAAAAAAAAATTGGAAGGGAAGACGTTATCAGCAAATTCGATATGGCGAAATTGGCGTGATGTGGAGAACGCAGAATTCTGGGCATTCATTGCTGTTGTGATCAATATGGGCACAATGCCGTTGGCCAATTTGCAAGAATATTGGTCGAGGAACAATGTCAGTTATATTCCATTCTATCCAGAAACATTTACCAGAGATAGGTTCAGTCAAATATTCTGGATGCTTCGTTTGGCAACCATTTCAACATGCAATACGAATCCAAGAACACGCCTGCAACGGGTAAGTTGCTTTTTGGACTACATCAATTCAAAATTCTTGGATTATTTTGTACCGGGCGAACAAATATGTGTGGACGAGTCTGCAATGACATTCAAGGGCCGAATTTCATTCATTACTTATAATAAAAAAAAACCAACAAAATGGGGTATCAGAGTTTATACTCTAGCCGACTCAAATACTGGGTATGTTTGTTGCATTTTACCATATTATGGATCACTCACAACCGAGCTGTTGGTCAGACCTGATTTACCTATTTCCTCAAGAATTCCGATACACCTATATAAAATGTTGTTGGAGAAAATTCCTAGTGCTCAGGGCCACCACATGTACACAGACTGCTACTACACTAGTTATGTCTTGGCTCAAGAACTAGCCAAATTGAAATGCCATATTACTGGAACGATCCTAACGAACCAGAAAGAATTGCCCACTGAAATAAAAAAGCCAAAATTTTTTAAAAAATCCATGGTAGCTTACCGACGAGACAACACCTTACTTTTAGCGTGGAAGGACAAAAGGACTGTCACTTGTTTGACTACTAAGGATGATACAGGAATGAGGACTGTCAAAAAAATTGTACGAGGTGGTGTGGAAATGATGATTGCGAAACCAAACATTATATTGAATTATATAAAATATATGGGTGGTGTCGATCAGGCAGACCAATATGCATCGACATATTGTTTTCTGCGAAAATCGCTAAAATGGTGGCGTAAGCTTTTTTTTGGGGGCATGGAAATTTGCCTGATCAATGCCTACATATTGTATAAACTAGAAAAAAAGAAAAGAGGGGAAAGGCCACACAATCATTTGCGCTTTCGAAAAGCGCTTGTGGAGCAATTGAGAGGACCCTATCGCCAGCATCGTGAGCAAACGCCGACGACACCCACTGATGTACCCCGACTAAATGGAAAGCTCCATATTGTGCTAAAAGGGGCAAAAAGGGACTGCAAGGTTTGCTCTGACCGTAACAAGCCTGGCGGTAGACGAGAAATCTCCTATTATTGTGATACGTGTCCTGACAAACCGAGGCTGCATCTTGGGGACTGCTTTACTAAATATCACACAAAAACTAATTACAGAGTGTAATATTTAACAGATTTTGTTGTATTCAATGTAAAAATAAATAAATTAGTGAAATTTTATTATTTGTATACGTTTGAGTATAAAATGATTTTAAGGTACCTGTAAAACGCTTCCCTAATATAGCTGAAATCCTCTCTAGTTGCTGGTTCGCCCGTGCGAAAAAGGCCTCGAGTGCAAAGGGTTTTAATAGGAATATAGTTTAGAAGTGCACGCTAGTATTTTGCAGTGTTAATTGTAATAAAAGAGCAAGACCTTCAGGTACTTTAATGGAATTAATTCAGTCAAGTTGTTTCTGTTAATTGTTCAGAAAAACAACTGAATTAATGTTTAGCTGTAGAAAAGTTGACATTTAGTCCATGAAAAGCTGTTGGTTCTGGTGCACGTGACCTCTTCTGAGTATTGTGTAACTAGGTGGTGCTGCCTCTTTAAGGTCCTTCCTAGGCTTCTAAGCTGACCCTTCCAGTTCCCTCCTCTCTCCCAAGAGCAGCATGTAGGGTGAGCTATTTATTCATTCCCCACTTTGCATTGTCATGGATTTATGCGATTTATAAGTGTTCATATGTTGAATGGTAAAGGAGAGATTAAAAATAAAGGTAGACTTGGGAAAATGTAATTGGAACATTTGCTCTGATGTTTACTGATGGCTTGTTGTTGATGAGTATAATCCTTCCAGTTAACAGTTTGCTTGGTTTTCAGTATCATCATGATTGTGCTTTGAATTACATTGAATACTCTTTTTTTAGTGTACTGAAGTAAAGATACAGCTTATTTCCTTTAATCTATAGATACTGTGAGTAGCATAATGGAATTTTCTAATACTTTATTGTTGATTTCCTGTGTATACTCTGCTTACTGATGAAAATATGTATATGTTTGTGTATATGTTAGGAATGAATCTTTATGCTAAGATTCATTTTTTTATCAGAAGTCAGATGAACTATAACTATCCAATGTTGATTTTATGGTTATAGCAGCCTCATTTAAAAAAATAGGATCCCATTTTTCTTTGCTTGATGTTTTTTCCTCCTGTAAGTTATATGAGAAAAAAAAATTTCCTGCTTTTTGTGGGGGAATATTTGGGTGAAGATTTGAATATTAGAATCGGTTATTAAATGATCATGGTATCTTCTATGTTTTTTCTCATCTTGTGACTTTTTTTTTAAGATTTATTTATTTATGCATATAAGCTGGGGTACAGACTAGAGGCATGGGGCAGCGAGAGGATTCACCAGAGACAGAGTGGGGAGCAGAACAGGCAGATCAACAGAAACACACTGCTGAGGGGAGTGGCGGGCGAGGCAGGAGAAGTCTGCTGTGCCACGTGGGAATCTCCCCGGCCAGGCGTTGGCTGCTGCCGACAGCAGAACAGCGCAGTGCCTAACTGCTACGCCACCAGGGAGGCCCCTCATCCTGTGACTTTTAAAGAGCAGAAGCATTTAGTTGATCAAGTTTTTTAGCTTTTTAATCTCTTTATTAGTTTTTTTTTTTTTGTCATATGTAAAAACATTTTTTCCTTAACCAAGGTCAGAAAGATTTTCTTATGTTTTTATAAGATCTGTAAATTTTGCTTACATGTGTGATAGTTTGAAGCACATTTGTTGAGAGAAATATATCTTCTCCACTGAATTGCATCAGCTCCTCTGTTTGGATCATTTGACTTAGATTCTTTGTGGTGGTTTTTCTGAATCAGTATTCTTTTCTGTTGATCTGTGTCAGTGCTTTCATTAACAGCATAATGTCTTGAATACTATTGTTTTAAAAGCCTTTAAATCAGTAATTTGAATCTCCCAACTTTGGTGGTTTTTTTGGTTTTTGCTTTATAATTTACTGGGTATTCTATGCCCTTTCCATCTTTATATAAATTTTAGAATCCATTTTTCTCTTATCAAAATGTGCTCTGATTTGTGCATGATTGCACTTAGTCTATACATCTGTTTTCAGACCTTCCTTCTTTTCCAAAATCTTGTAACTAGTAGTATAATTGTAACAGTACTAGCAGTACAAAATGTTTTAACTAACAGAGCAGTCTGATTCCATTTGTATGTTCACAAAGTACAGATGAACAACATTCTGCTTCTCTGACCCTCTCCAGTAGTCTTTCTCCTGTATGTCTCCTTTACTACTTAAACAAACTACTTTGTTTCTGTCACTTCTGTTCAACATATATATGGTTTTTCTCCACCAGGCAATTCTGTGCAACATAAACTAGGTGTTCTATATTTAATTCAGTTCTGACTCTCTCTACTTATTGATATCTGCTCCCTCAGGTTTAAGCATCATTTCCACAAGATTGTTTTCCACTCACTTCAGATGCCATTTGCAAGTCATGTTGTCACTTGTGCTTCTGGTCTATCAATTAAAACTATGAGGTTCTCTTTAAAAAGCAAATAATCCAGTTAACAAATGGGCAGCATATACCTTTTTTTTTTAAAGATTTATTTATTTATGCATACAAGAGGTATGGGGGTGGGGTGTGAGAGGATTCACCAGAGACAGAGTGGAGAGCAGAACAGGCGGACTGACTGAAATACATAGCTGAGGGGAGCAGCGGGTGGGACAGGAGAGGTCTGCTGCACCATGTGGGAAGCTCCCTGGCTGGGTATTGAACTCTGCTGCGGTGGCTCTGCATGGCTTCATAGTGCTGCGACTTAACTCGTTGCGCCACTAGAGAGGCCCTATCCTCTTTTCTTAAAGACAGCATCCATAAGGCCAAAAGACACATGAAAAAAAAAATTCATCTTCTCTCCTAATAAGAGAGATGTAGATTAAAACTATAATGAGGTACCACCTCACCCCTGTGATAATGGTATATATCAAAAAGATCCCCAAAAACAAATGGTAGAGAGGATTCAAGAAAAAAGGAACCCTATTACACTGTTGGTGGGAATGTAAACTGATGAAACAATTATGGAAAGCAATCTAGATTAACCTTACAAAATTAAAACTAGGAATACCATATGACCCAACAGCCTCACTCATGGACATATACCCACAGAATATGATACCATCAACAGAAAAACTCATTTGTCCTGCATTATTCACAACAGCATTATTTACAATAGCTAGAATGTGGAAGCAGACTAAATTTACAACAGATGAATGGATCAAAGAGCTGTGGTTGCACATACCATAGAATATTACATAACTATAAGAAAGACTGAAATACACCCATTGTAGGGAATTTGGAAGAATTATGTGCAGCAGATAAAGTCAAAACAATGAAAACAAACACTGGGCATTTATGTAACAAATGCTTGGACAACTTGAAATACTTTCAAACACTACTGGACATCAACAAACATTTTGAGGGCTCTGAGTTTAAGAGGGAGGTGGGAAGAAAAGGGAGAAGGACACAAGGGATGGTAGAGAGAAAAGATTATTTTCAAATGTAATTTATTAAATAAGTTGTAATCTTTTTAAGTTGTTTTAAATTTTATGGCAATTGCAAATTAGACTCAGGCTTTTATTAATAACTGATAATTTAAAGAAACGAAAATAAAAGGCATCCAAAATAACTACTGAACTTTCATAAATTGAATTGTCTTCAATAAATGCTAGTTAACAGAATTAACTCTTTTTATTACCACTACACAAAATGGGCAAAAATGTATTACCAAGTACAGGTTTTTTTTTGTAATTTTGCATTTTCTGCCTTTTCAGAAAATACATGTAAATATTTCATTTGTGAGTTGAGATAATAGTAAGACACCAATTAGAATGGTATAACGTAGCTGGGAGTAAGCCTCCTGGTGTAAAATCTAAAAATTAATAGCACAGTTGTTCCATAGTTTTGAAATTTTTCATAAAGAAAAAAAAATGAGATTCGAAAGACCCTTGGGTGCCATGGCTAGTTCCCCCTACGTCGTTTGACAAAGTCACGATTGTGGGTGAAGCAGGCTTCAAGGAAGTTCCCTTCTCGGAGAATGGGTGTGCTATCTCTACTCTTGTTAATCTAAAACTGCAAAGACATAAGTGATTGACTCCAGTCACCGAGGATCCTGTTACATAGTTGGACTAAAAACATTGGGAACTGTAGGCCTGCATTATTTGCTAGCTTGCTATGTGTTTTTTGATGCAAATGAGCCTTTGATGTTTCTCTGATGTCCAATTGTTGCATCAGACTTAGATTTGTAGAAGGACAGGTCTCAGGTCACCTTTATAGTTAATAATAGACATATGTTCTTATTAATTGTTATGGTAATCTCTTGTATTCTTACTAAAACCTTAGTTACGTAGCTTCTAAAGCACATATCCATCTTCTGAAAAATATTGTGATCAGCAAGTTTCTGTGTAATCAATCTTATTATAAACATAAGGTAGTCCCTCAATAGCTGTAACCCATGAACTGATACCTAAGGAAAAATATGTACTGTTAGTATATTCAAAACATTCTTTGTAATCCAAAGCAAGACAATTTAAGGAGGAGTTAAAAATAATCAGCCTGGATCCAGTAAGAGAGACATCTCTTTACTCGACCTGTACAACTCCTTTGTGCCTCACACTACCGAGACAAGTACTGGGCTGTTTCAGTTAATGATAAAAATGTCCTTGTTAGGTCACAGACCACCATGCAAAACATAATGAATTGCTTCTTTCCCATACCCCCTTTGTGCGTTTCCTGGCAACCAAATACTAGCCATGACCTCTAGACCACAATAAACAGTATATTCAAAAGAAAAGTTAATCTTTATCTAACGTTTACATACTAACAAAGTATGTATTTTTGTCTCAAACATGTCTCTGTAGAAACTATGTAACCTTCATTATTTGTTAAAATTATGCTTACTTGCCAACTTTTTAAATATAAAACCCCGCCACCTGGGCAATAAAGCAGAGAAAAGCCTGATCACACTTTCTGGTGTGTGCTGTCTCTCACTCTCCTTCCCCTTCCCCTTCCCCCCCACTCTCAGACGCCTTCCCCACCCTCTTCGAACCGACAATAACTTTGCCCGGAGCTGGCCTCCTGCACTTGGGTTTGATAAATTTGTTACAGTGGCTCACAGAACTCAGGGAAAGGCCTTAACCAGTTCAATAAAGGATATGGTAAAGAATCTACATAAATAGCCCTATAAAGAAAGAAATAGGATGAGGTCTGGAAAGCATAGGAGCCTCTGTCCCCATGGAATAGGGATGCATCACCCTGCCGGTATGGGGATGTTTTCAACTTTTTTAACTTCTGAATCTTGTACTTTTAGGATTTTTATGGCACCATCAATTATTCACTATATTTGCAGCCCCTTTCTATCTTTAGAGGAGTGGGGCTGAAAATGTCTACTTCTGATGATATGATAGCTTGGTCTTTCTGGTGACCAGACCCCATCCAGGAGCCCAGCCAAAGTTTTCTCATTAGAGCAAAAGATGCTCCTTGTGCTCTCCTAACTTAGATGTTTTTAAGAGCTCTGTGCTCAGGGATATGTATGTATGTATACATATCTGATAGTGGTATTGTCTGATAATGGCATTAGCATTTACCTAATTGCTCAAGCAACTTACCTATGTATGACTATACAGATTTAAAAAAATGATCAATTTTTTGCTCCTTTATAGAGATCAGTTAGTTTCACATTCTGCAGTCTCATTTATTTTAAGATAGGTTATCTCTTTAAATTTATTTAAACCAAAAAAAGTTCATCTATTTGTCCCATCCCCCACCATCAATTTCTAGTGGCTTTTTTTTAATTCACATGTAAGAGAGATCAAATGGTATTTGTGTTTCTCTTTCTACTAATTTCAGTTAGCATAATGCCTTAGAGGTCCTTAAATTGGTCTCCTCCTTTTTGCCCTCTAGGACTTTTTGACTTTTCCTACAAATTGTTGCTTCCGAAAGATAAGTTTTAGGATATGTTCTACCTCTAGGATTATGTGTATCTCTTCACTGGTTTCCTTTTACAGCAGCACAGAACTCCCAGGTGGATTTGTGTACCCTAGGATTGTGCATTGGAGTACAGGAAAAGATGACAGAAAGCTTAGTTATAATTCTGGCTTAAAAAACTAGTACTAAACTTTATCAGTAGTATACTGATTACTAGTTTATATGTTAAATTATAAGTGAATACAAATACATAGGATAAGGGAAGCTCCAAAGTATAAGGTAATGATAAAGTCATAATAGACATCTTTTATTAAAATTTTGTTTTAAAATTTCAACAGTATTCTACTCCTCTTGTAGACTAAGTGAGAACAAGACTGAACACCTGACATTTAGGCAGTAGTGCCAAATATTGCCCAGAGTCAGGTCTGTAATTCAGCCAGAGCAGTGGCAGAAGTGGCAGGACCCTGTGGTATCAGGAACAGCGATGTGGAGGTGCTGGGAGGCTGGCTGCTATGACCTCGTGACAGTGTGAGAGGTATGTACTTTTGACAAATTTGCACCATGCCTTGGTATAAGATAGTGGCTCTTAGCTCAGGAATTTGAAAAATTTACAAGTCAAGGAATTTTAGTTGAAAAGTATGCTAGGGTAGAAGATTGTTACAGAAAGCAAACAGAAATAGATGTGCAACAGTATATGCTTAAAATCTTGGATACTGTAAGAACAGAACATTTAGTAGCAGTAAGGGATTTCTACATGAAAAATGGACACGGCTTTGTATTAGTTTGTTTCATTACAGTATAGTCCATATTTAATGATTTTCAAAATTTGAGGGAACTATTTTTTGGGTTTTTTTGTTTGTTTTTTAAAAATTATTTATGCATACAAGCTGGGGTGTAGGTCAGAGGTGTGGGGTGGTGAGAGCATTCACCAGAGACAGAGTAGGGAGCAGAACAGGCAGATTGACGGAAATACACTGCTGAGGGGAGCAGTGGGCGAGGCAGGAGAGGTCTGCTACACCATGTGGAAATCTCCCGGCCCATTGAACTCTCCACGCAGCTGCGGACAGCTTCACAGCATTGCGCTTAACCCCTTGCGCCACCAGGGAGGACGGGTACATAGTTTTTGAGTTAAAGTTACCAATGATGTGCTACTGATTCTGGGTAGTAATAAGTGTGACTTGGAAGATGAAAGAATTGTAGGAAAGAAACAAATCTATCAAGACAGCAGAACAACTGCATTTATTTATTTCCCAAACTCAAAAATAAATGTTAATGAGCTTTTTTTATGACCTAGTATGGCAAGTTGACAGAAAAATTCCCAATATGTAGGAAGACCCGCAAAAGGCATTGTTTCAGCTGCTTAAATGTACTAAATGCATTGGAGCTGTGTGTAAGGTCTGAGGAATTGTTGCTCAATTAAACAGTTTAACATTGTTAAACCTACCAATGTCTTAAATGTACTTTCCTGTGGTGGTACCCTTTAAGGGGTAGATGAAAGCTACTATATCAGTTTACATATTCTAATCACTTTGCACTATCAAAAAGAGAATTTACTTACATAATAGTCCTAGAGTAAAGGTAGTAAAACCAGAGGCTAAAATTAAGTATTAACGCTAACAGACATTTTTCATCCACCAGTGATGTACATATATGAAAATGGCGTATTGTATGCTCTAATACACCGCATACTCTGCATTGGAGTATAGAATAATGTAAATTCTAACAATATCCAAAATACCACTATTTTAGCATAATAAAGGAAGTTCAAATTGTTCAGACTATTCTAGATAACTTCATTGCTTGATACTTATAGTTTATTGTAATATTTAAAGAAAAACTCAAGGGCATTACCACTGTATTGTACAAATAAATGCTTTGATTTAACACAGCTGTGGACACAATTGACTTTAAAATATGACAGCCCTTTTAGTATAATGTTTTAAAGATATTTAATATCTGTTGGGATAGAAATGCCCAACTTTTTAATTCTTTGCTATAGTGTTTATAATTGTATGTACTGTGGGGGTCTACAATAAGTTTATATTTTCAAATTTTTTTTTAATGATTTAACAATTGTGTAAATCATTTTTGGGCTTTTGTAGCTGTACATCTCACTGTATCCCTTGTTTGCTTACGCATAAGTATATTTGAAATACCAAAATAGAGGTTTAGTATTTTTGTTAGCAGTTGTTTCACATTTGTAAAGTTTTAGTTGAGATGTTAAATGGTGGTAGAGTGAGTGAATGTGCGCAGGGGAAGTAATTTTTATCATGTATCATTGGTTACAAGGCCTAAGTTGCAGCAATTATTGCTGGTTTTATTTAGCAATGCCTTGTTGCTTGTATGCATTAAGGAGTGGATATAGAGATTATGTGTCTATTCAACAGGGAGCTACAGTGTTTATATTAACCAACCTAATGTACTACTTTGAGGTGGCCAAAAGTGCTACAATTTTGTATAATATAAGCAATGGTGATTTTGTATATTTGGATTGCCATACAAGCAGTTGCATAATAAATAATAAATAAATATATCAATAAATATGTTCACCATTGTGTGATACAAATTAAATTTCAAAGTACTTTTCATACCCTTCAGATTGAAAAGAAAAATGTGCTTTACAGGCATCGGTGTCATTCAAGATGTGACTGCGGATTTCACCGAGGATTAGTGGCAGTACATGGATCCTGCACAGTGGGCCCTGTACAGAGACAGAGACGTGATGCTGGAGAATATAGCCACCTGGTCTCAGTGGGTGAGCAGACCTTGCCATGTGACACTCTCTCAGAATGTAGTTTCCTTTTCTCTGTCATGTTAAATTTCTAAATTTTTTGTATTGAGAAACTAAGAAGTCAGTAATTTTCAGTGTATAACTTGAACAGAAATGTCTACAGGTGATTACCTCTACCCAAATAATCATGTAAAATATTTTTGTCACCCCAAAAAGTATCCTTACAGCTTTTTGCAGTCTCTTCCTCTCCATTCCTCCCCGACCCCTGTGAACCACTGAACTACTTTACTACTTTCTACAGCAGCAATTTTGCCTTTTTATATACCTCATACAGAATTTACTTTTTTCTTTTTTCACTTCGCTTTTGTAATTCATGCATCTATTTATTTTTCTTGTTCATAAGTCGTAATATTATATATACATATACATTTTATATGGTTGTGTCTTGTTTTATGACATTTTCCTTTATTGTGCTTCACAGATAGATACTGTATTTTTCGTTAAGTGTGGCAATGCTGCATTGAGCAAGTAAGTGTATTGTTGCCATTTTTCCAATAACGTAGTCACTTTATTTCTCTGTGTCACATTTTGGTAATGCTCACAATATTTAAAACTTTTTCATCATTTTTATATCTGGTATGGTGGTCTGTGTTCAGTAGTTTTTGGTAATTGTTATAATTTTTATAATTGTTCTGGGATGTCACAGTCAGAACCCATATATGACTGTGTACTTAATTGGTAAGTGTTTTGTGTGTCCTGACTGCTCTGCCCCTTGCAGTTCCCCAGTGTCTCTCCTCCTCCTCTTCTCTGAGATATAACAATATTGAAATTACACCAATTAAAAATCCTACAATGGCTTCTAAGTGTTTAAGTGAAAGAAAGAATCGCACATCTCTTACTTTAAATCAAAAGCTAGAAATGATTAAGCTGAGTGAGGAAGGTCTGTCTAAAGCTGAGATAGGCCGAAAGCTAGGCCTTTTGCGCCAAACAGTTAGCCAGGTTGTGAATGCAAAGGAAAAGTTTTTGAAGGAAATTAAAAGTGGTACTCCAGTGAACACACGAATGATTAGAAAACGAAACAGCCTTATTGCTGATATGGAGAAAGTTTTAGTGGTCTGGATAGAAGCTCAAACCAGCCACAACATTCCTTTAAGCCAAAGCCTAATCCAGAGTAAGGCCTTAACTCTCTTTAATTCTATGAAGGCTGAGAGAGGGGAAGAAGCTGCAGAGGATAAGTTTGAAGCTAGCAGAGGTTGGTTTATGAGGTTTAAGGAAAGAAGCTGTCTCCATAACCTGAAAGTACAAGCTGAAGCAACAAGTGCTGATGCAGGAGCTGCAGGAAGATACCAGGAAGATCTTGCAAAGATAATTGATGAAGGTAACTATACTAAACAGCAGATTTTTAATGTAAATAGAGCAAGCTTATGTAAGATGGAATCTGTTCCTGGTGATGATACTGAAAACAGTGTTGAAATGACAACAAAGGATTTAGAATATTACATAAACTTAGTTGATAAAGCAGCAGCAGGATTTGAGAGGATTGACTCTAATTTTAAAAGAAGTTCTACTGTGGGTAAAATGCTGTCAAGCAGCATTGAATGCTACCGAGAAATCTTTCGTGAAAGAAAAAGTGAATCGATGCGGCAAACTTCGTTGTTGTCTTATTTTAAGAGATTACCACAGTCACTCCATCCTTCAGTAGCCACCACCCTGATCAGTCAGCAGCCATCAACTTCAAGGCAAGACTCTCCATCAGCAAAACGATTACGCCTTACTATAAGCTCAGATGATGGTTAGCATTTTTTTAGCAATAAAGTATTTTTAAATTCAGATATGTACTTTTTTTATAGACAAATGCTATTGCTCACTTAACAGACTACAATATAAACATAGCTTTTATATGTACTGAAAAACCAAAAATTTTGTGTGTCTTGCTTTGTTGCAGTAATCACTTTATTTTGGTGATCTGAAACCAAACCTATCCAACATGTGCCTATACGATGGACATAGGTTTTTTTCCTCTTTGGGCTGTTAGGAATAAAGCTGTTATGTCCATTTAGTTACTAGTCTTTGGATATATATTTGTTTTAATTTTCTTGTGTAAATATGTAGCAATATGGTATTACTGATCTATGGTAACTTCATAAGAAATTACCAGATGTTTTCAAAGTGCTATGCCTATTTGCATGACCTTTAGCAGTGTGTGATAGTTCTATTTGTTCTGCATCCTCATCAATGGTATTGGTATTTTGAGTCATATTTGTAATATTTTTAATAAAGATTCTAGTAGTATATTTGACTCTTACTGAGTTTTATTTGTATTTTCCTAGTGATTAATGAAGTTTTGAATTCATGTGCTTTTTGGCCATATGTATATTTTGTTTCTTTGAGATCTCAAATCTTTAATGCATATTTTTGAAAATGGGTGTTTTTTAGTTTTTTATTTTTAATTTTTTGGTCGTACATTGTTGAAAGATTTCTTTATATTATGTAGGTAAAAGACCACTATCAGATAAATATTTAGTTAAAGTTTTCTGCCTGTGTGTAGCTTATTCTTAGTTTTTTGCAGTGTCCTAGAAAGTCTGATTTCATTTGTTTTTTAAGGCATTATTTTTTCATATTCATTGTTTTTGTGTCTTTTTTAAAATATATTTTTGCCTAATACACGGGCATTAAAAAAATGTTTTCTTAAAGACATTTTATAATTTTACATGGAGACTTATGGTTCACTGCCAGTTAATTTTTCCATATGGTATGAAGTAATTTTTCCATATGGAATGAAGTAAGAGTTTCGACTCATTTTTTACATCTCTGGCTAGTTGTATCAACAGCATTTGCTGAAGAATTATTACTTTACCATTGGACTTCCTTGGCACTTTTGTCAAAAACAAAGTGAACATGTATCTTCAGTTATGTGTGTAGGCTCTATTCTGCTTAATAGGTCTGTATGTCAACATACCTTTTCATTACAAATTTATGTTTATTGCTACACTTAATCTTTATCATTTCATTATCAGTTTTAGGATGTCTTGTCAATTTCTTTGAAAACTTTCCTTGGATTCTGGTTGAGATAATCTTGACTCTGTAATTGTCTGGGAAGACTTATATCTTCACAATATTGAGTCTTCTGATCCATCAAAATGATAGATGTCTCCCTTTAAGACTAATTTTTCTTTGCAGTGATTCATAGCATTCACTGTATATGTGTTACACATA
Source organism: Scalopus aquaticus (assembly GCA_004024925.1). Lineage (NCBI taxonomy): Eukaryota > Metazoa > Chordata > Mammalia > Eulipotyphla > Talpidae > Scalopus > Scalopus aquaticus. Next base: position 29,520 of record PVIJ01009804.1, on the reverse strand, counting down.
TTTTGTTAGATGGAGTTCATGATTTTGTGGGTGGTGTAAATGGTATGTATTTTACAATTTCAATTTCCAATTGTTTGTTAGGACTATGTAGATATTCCAGTTGATTTACACTGACAGTGTGTTTTGTAACTTAACCCATTTGTTTATTTTAGTAGATCTTTTCAAGATTCCCATGGATGTCTTACATGTATAATTGTTTTATTTATGAATAAAGATATGTTACTTCTTCAATACTAAACTATATGCCCTTTGTTTCCTTTTCTTTAATAACTGGCTAGGACCACCAGTGTTACATTGACTACAAATGGTAAAGGAAGATGCATGTCTTGTTTCTAATCTTAGGGCTAAGTGGTCATTCTTCACCATGATGTAATTAAAGTAGTTGGATTTTTTTTTAAAGCTGCTTTTTATTTGTTTGTAGAAGTTTCCTAGTCTGCTTAAAGTTTTTTAATTCATTGATTTGATAGTTGTCATTGAAGTTCTCAAATGTTCTTTCTTTATCTATTGAGCTAATAATAACATGGTTTTTCTTTTTATTCAGTCAGTATTATACATTTAATTGATTTTTGAACTTGCACCCATTCTTGAATTCCTGGAAAGAGCACCACTTATTCATACTATATTTTTGTATTCTTGGCTTTGGTTCACTAACATTTTAAGGATGTTTGCACCTATATTTTAAATTTATTTTCCTGTAATATCTCCTTATGGATTCAATAATATGGTAGTACTTATTTTACAGAGTGAGTTGAACCATTCCTACTATTTTCTAGAAGAGATGGAAGATAATTGTTATTATTTTTTCCTTAAATGTTTAGGAGAATTCACCATTGAAGCTATCTGAACCTGGCTCTTTCTTTGTGGGAAGTTTTTCAGTAAGAGTAAAATTTTTTTATTAGCTATTATGCAGTTCTTTTTTTTCTGTTACTGTGGTGGTAAAGTGTACATAAAATTTACCATGATAAAAATTGTCACATGTAGAATTCTGTGGGATTAAATATATTCATTTTGCTGTGCAGCTATCCTAAACATTTATCTTCAGAACTTTTTCATCTTCACCAACTGAAACTTGCTAACTCCCCCTTCCTCTCTCCCCGAAGTCCCTAGTAACTGCTGTCTCTATTAATTTGACTATCCTCGGTAAACATAAGTCAATTTATATAGTATTTCTCTTATCTGGCTCCTTAGCATAATGTCTTTAAGGTTACTGTGTTAAATAACATTGGTGAGAACAGATATCCCCTCTGACATGTTCCCACTTCTTGGTGGACGGCATCATTCTTTTATTACTAAATGCACTGTCAACTGTATGTTTTTCTTAGATGTTCTTTATTGAGGTGAAGACATTCTTAATTCCTAATTCTTTTAGGGATTTTTATTATACAGCTTAATTTTCTCAGTTTATTTGAATGTTATTTTGCTGTGCTTTTTCTAATTTCTTGAGATGAATGTGTGAGACTTTCCCTGTTTTCTTATGTAAGAATTTAGTTGGTATATATTTTTGTTCTTCAGATTTTGATACGTTGTGTTTTCATTTTATTTTCTCCAGTGTATTTTTTTATTCCCCTTGAGACGTTCTCTCTGAAGTATTATTGGGAGAATGTTACTTCAGTTCAGCATATTTGGAAATTTTTCTATACTTGGTGTTAATTATTTTTAGTTTAAAGTACACTTTGTTTCAATTCTGTTAAAGTATTTTTTTTCTTTTAATAGCCCTGAAGATTATAGGTATTCTGCTGTTACCGTGTAGAGAGTTTTTTAAATGTTTATTAGATCTTGCTAGTTGATGGTATTGTTGAGTTGTATATCCTTAGTTATTTTCTGTCTAGTTCTATTAGTTGTTGGAAATGGGTGTTGAAGGTTCTGACTATAATTATGGATTTATGTTTCTCTTTTATGTTCTCCTTGTTTTTGTTTTATATTTTTTGAAGCTTTGTGATATACATGTTCAGTGTTCCTATGTTCTAGTTGATTTTACCTTTAATGACTTTGTAATTTTCCTACTACGTCTTTGTTAATATTCTTTGTTCTGCATTCACCTTTATCTGATATTATAATAGCTCTTCCAGCTTTCTTCCCTAATGATTTCATGTTAAATCTTTTTCTGTTCTCCTACTTTTAACTTAATATATCAGTACTATGACACGAGTTTCTTATTCACAGTACAGTGGCTCCCTATCTGTGGAGATAAGTTCTAAAACCACCTAGTGGATGCCTGGAACTGTACAGTACTGAATCCTGTATATACTGTTTTTTCCTATACTTACATGCCTGTGGTAAAGTTATAAGTTAAGCATAGTAAGAGATTAACACAATAACTATTAAAATGGGCCAGTTACAGCAATATACTATAATAAAAGTTATATGAATGTGGTCTCCCTCTAGCTCTACCTCTTAAAATACCTTGTACTGTACTCTACCTCCTTGTGGTGTGAGATATACAATGAGGAGGAATATTTCAAAACTCTTTCAGTGTGGATAACTGACACAAATAAAGTGAAACTATAAATGGGGGTAAGGGTGGGATACTATATATAGTTGGATTATGTTTTAAGTGTATCTGCCTATTTCTGTCTTTCAAAATGTATGTTTAGGTCATTACATTTTATGTAGTTATTGAAATGTTAGGTCTGTTTTTATTTTCTTTTGTTCTTTTTTGTTTTTCTGCATTCTTTGTAGGTTATTTGAACAACTTTTGAGTTCAATTTTATCTGTTTATAGTATTTTTGAGAGTGTTTCTTTATATTTTTTTAGTGGTTGCTGTAGATATACTTTTTTATATGAATTACAAAGTCTGCTAATGTTAAAATTTTACTAGGTTGAGTGACATACAACTTTCTTTTACCCTCCCTCATTTATAACATAATTATGTTAAGTATTTTCTCTGCAGAATGAGAACTATGTCAGTATTATACTTTTTGTTTCAAGCATCATCAAATAGTTTATAAAATATGAGAAGAGGAAAACCTATTGAATTATATATATATATATTTTACCCTTTCTATTCTTTTTTTCTAGATTTTTAAACATTTGCAGTCTATTTAGAAAACTTTCTTTAGGCATTCTTTCAAAGTAGTTAAACTGGTGACAAATTCTTTTAATTTTGCTCATTTGAGAATACCTCCCTGAAGGATACTTTCACTGCATATTGAATTCTAGGTTGGTACTTTTTAGCTCTTGAATAATTGTGATACTTATTGATAGCCTCCATGGTTCCTCTTGAGATACCTGCTGTTGTTCCAATTCTTTTCTCCCTGTACATAAGATTCCTTTTACCTTTCTGCTTTCAAAAATTTTTTGCCCTTAATTCTCAGATGTCTGACTACTCTGTCTGGGTGTGGATTTATGTGGGATTACTTTGGGGTTTGCTCAGTATAGGAAAGTCTGTCTGCATTTTGAAATCTGCCAGTGAGCTCTGATAAGCCCTATCTCCTCCATATCTGGGCAAGATAATAAAGTCTGCTTCCTCCTTGCTTAGCAGCTTGAAATCCTGGCTTATGCACAGTAGCTCTCACTTGTTCCATTCTCTAGCAGTGAAAGCCAAGACCATTTGCTCCTTCCTTCTCTGAAACCATTTCCAAACCCTTGATTGCTATCCTGCTCTTTCTTGAAAGCCTAAATATATTAGAAGCTTATTCATGCCGTAATAATTGCTAAAAGCAAAACAAAACAAAACAAAAAAACGTGAACCTGGATATATATAGAGGAACAAACAAGAAACAGAAACAGAAGTCTTATATTTATCCAATTGGAAGTCCAAAATGTAATCCCACCCACAGACCCTACAAAAAACAAAAACAAAAACAAAAACGGATTAAAGAGCACACACCAGGAACCTTTCGCACCACCACAATAAATACCTTCTACTGAGAAACACCTCTTGATAAAGCTCCTTGGGGCTCAACTTGTAGTTATACCTGGGATTCCTATGAAGTTAAGCGAGATACGCAACTATTGGAGCAGTTAATAAATAGAAGTCAAACAGTCATGGCTCACCTTAACCATTAAAATTATTGTGCCACCCAAACTCTGGTCATAGTTAGTCCAAAATGTCATGGACCCACTGACTCAACAAGCATGAGTTAGGATTTCAACATACGTGTTTCAGGGGGACACAAACATTTGTTCCATTGTATGTGAATGCATGCAGAGTCGGCTGTCAAAAGCTGTTCTACATGTTGTCTTTTTTTCTGAGAAGATACTTTATTTCCCCTGGGACTTAGTTTTGACTAGTCTTTGGTGTTTAATTATCAGATATTTGGGTTCTTCCTAATTTCATACCATTACTACTTTTTAACTTATAATCTTTTTGTTTAGGTCATGTAGATTTTTAGATATGTAGATTTTTAACACTACTCTTAAGTTTATTTGAAATTTCTTTTAGATATTAGCATAGATTTATTTTGGTAGCTATTCCATAATTGCTTTAAATTAATGTGTTTTTAAAAGTACTGCTTAGATGGGAGATAAGTCAGATTCGTTCATGGTGTAGATCAAGACATATACTTTATTTGGTATGCTTTTTGAATTATGGTATCCGTAATGTGGATATGTCTACTTCCATCAATATTTCCCTAATGTACTTTTTGGTATCAGCTATGAGGTCATAACCTTTTTAGGAATTAACCTTTTATGTAATGTTTTTTATATCCTGAGATAACACTCCTTTTTTTAAATTTCCCTTGCCTGATACAAGTATAGCTAATTGACCTTTTGCCTCTTTTATTTCTTACCTTTCTACTTCCTATATTCAAAGTGGTTTTTTGTAGATAAAACATAGCTTGGAATTTTTAAGAAATTCAATAGCTAACCTCTACTTTTAAGTATAATTCTTTACCCTGTTTATCAGTGTGGGTAAATTTGAATCGACCTTCTTATGAGAACAACATGCTTTTCAAGATTTCATTTATTGTTGGTATGCTCTCAAACATCCTCCTTTTATTATTCCAATATCAAAGTGGTGTTTCTCCCTCAAACATCACCTCTTTGATCCAACCAATGAGTCAAGGATTTAAAGCAGCCTTTATGTCCTTCTACCTGAGGAGGATGTTTGCCAATCCCAGGCTTTCTGGGTAACTGACAAAGATACTTATTGCAGTTTTGGAAGGATTAAAACATCTATGACTGCACTGAGAATTTTAATTGAGCTTGGGGTGATGTCACCAAGGAATCTGAATGACATTTGGAAAAAGACACTTAAGTGTCCACGACTTCAAAGGATTTTCCAAGAATGTGCAGGTTCCAAACTCAACAAAGCTGTTACTGCGATGGCAAGCAACTTAAACCTGGGGTGAGGATGACATTGCGGCACTCCTAGAAGTGATTCCTGAAGAACTGACTGTGGAGGAGTTGTGAAACTGTAATAAGAATACATAGCCAAAGAGGCTAGAGACGGAAGACTGTTCCGAATTAAAAAAGACCCCCAAAGTAGATTCATAGTGAAGGCTTTAATAGAAGCTCTTGCAGATCTCAACAAACTCCAGAAGGTTTTCAATAAAGAGATTATGGTGCATTATTTTCTTACAAGCAAATCTGTGTTGAAAAAGTTAGAAATGGTTTAAGCAACCACCATAAGCATATTTCTGAAAAGATACACTTCCTCAAGAAGAGCCTCAGGCAGGTCCTTCAGGAAGAAGGTGTTCCCAGGAAAGCATTGTTATCATAGGTGGTGATAGCTCCATGCCAGTCATTGTCTGTGAAAACCCTTTCAGTGGAACAAAATGCGGAGGTGGAAAGCAATAATTTTGGTAATTCTGACCCTCTATAGGCCTCAACTCATATATGTTTGTTTTAGGTTTTAGAAAAAATGTTATGAAAGGGGAAAAAATCTTGTAAATTAAGGATATAAAGCAAATAGTTTGCAGTAATATCCCAGATCTTCACATTCACACACTACTTACTAACTCATCAAGAGCAACTACCAATCTTGTAAGCTCCATTCAAGGTAAGTGTCCTATGCAGGTATGCCATTTTTCATCTTGATACTGTATTTTTACTGTATGTTTTTATTTTTATGTATGTTTAGGTATCTTAGTGTAATTGTGTTACAATTGCCTGAAGCATTTAATTCAGTGACATGATATATAGGATTGGAGCCTAGGACCATCCATAGAGCTTAGGGCTGTAGTAGATTATACCATATGGATTTGTGTAAGTGTAGTCTATTATGTTTGTACAGTGATGAAATTGCCTGATGATGCATCTCTCAGATTGTATCCATGTTGGTGACACATGGCTGTATCTTATCAAGAGCAGTCCAATAGTCCAAGAAAACTGTTCTCTTAGCAGATGAAAGTAAGGTTTAGTTTTATATAAGTACACTATAGATATTGAAAAAGCTTGTTTTTAAAACCCTTTTAATGTATTCAACCGTATCTAACTTGATCACACATAAAATTTCTTTACCTAGGTTTCCTTTTACATTAAAATTTTGTTTTGTTTTGAAAACCAATCTCACTTTGAGACAAAATTTACAAAAGTACTTCTCTGTTCCTAATACATTCTCTTACTAAAAAACTAACTTTCCTTGCATATAGTTATTTCCTTTATTTTTTCTATTTGCTTTAATTGCATACATTAGATTCTTAACCCTTAGAAAACTTAATTTCTAGTGAAAATTACGATGTTCTCATTTTTCTCTCTATACTAAGTAGTACACACAGATCTGAGAAAGAAGACTCATAAAGAAGCTCCTAAAAGCTACTTTTGCGAGCTTTTCCCAAGCTCCCATTTGCAGGTTACTGAGGGAAGTTTAAAGTGGGACAGTAACTCAGGCTTCTATCAGAATTTGGCAAAATTTCCTACTAATTTTAATTTTAGTTTCCTTTTGGCTGTTTAAGAAAATTGCTGAGACAGGTTTACTAGGAATTTCTTCAAGAGTCCTGTTGACCCTAAGAGGAGCCTAGATGGGGATATCTGTGAGGCTATTAACTTAGCGGAATTTTGTACAATTATGTAATCTCTTCAGAGTAGAAAGACTAAAACCAGGAAAAAAGGATTGGGGAGAACAATAGGAGTCATGTCAGTGCTATTTTCTTTGTCTTTGGTACCTTTTATAGCTGTAATATTTCATAAGCCTTTTGGATTTATTTATTTATTTATTTTGAAAGATTTATTTATTTATGCATACAAGCTGGGGTACAGGCCAGAGGCGTGGGGCGGTGAGAGGGCTCACCAGATAATGAGTGGGGAGCAGAACAGGCAGATGGGCAGAAATACACTGCTGAGGGGAGCAGCGGGCGAGGCAGAAGAAGTCTACCGCGCCATGTGGGAATCTCCCTGGCTGGGAGTTGAACTCGTGTTGCTGCTGCCGACAGCTCCACAGTGCAGCGCTTAACCGCTGTGCCACCAGGGAGGCCCTGGATTTTTTATTAAATATTTATTATGCATACAGGAGCTGGGTTGTAGGCCAGAGGTGTGGGGAGTGGGGGAAGGAAGAAGATGTTGAGAAGATTCACCAGAGATAGAGGTGGGAGCAGAACAGGCAGATCTACTGAAATATACCGCTGAGGTGAGCAGCAGGGAAGACAGGAGAGGTCTGCTGCACCATGTGGGTTAGCTCTCTGGCGCGGGATCGAATTTGTACTGCAGTGGCTGCTGATGTTTCTTAGTGCTGAGACTTAGCCCCTTTCACCACCAGGGAGACCCTTATAAGCCTTTTGTAATAAATCTTTTAGGGATTTGGGAACTCTTACATCAAGTGCACTTCTTAAATAGTCTTCCCTTTTTGCTGCATTCCAAATAATGCCCATTATAATGTGATTATTATTAGTCATACCTTGCTGTTTTTCTAGATATATGCAACTATATTTCTGAAACATAGTGTGGTGCACTCACTCCTCTGGGATCTTGTCCTGGAGGGTATCTGTCACAGTCCCACAAAGGGTGGGATGGTGTTAAATGCTCTGTGGCGCACTATTTTTTGCTTAGACAGCTACCAAGATACATAATGGATGGATCTGCAGCAGTTTGACTTCTTTTAGATTCCTACAAGGTATTACAAGAGTTCATCCTACATAAGCTCAAATGTGATCAGTTTATTTTCACTCTCCCCTTTTTAAAAGCATTTTTAGATTGGAAGGGAAACCCAGGATAGAACGTTTTGGCTGGATTGACTCCCATGCATTTCTCCAGCCCATCTTTCTCAATTTTCCATTTTTTTCTTGACACTGGAGCCACACTGTCTTTCTTTGAGGCTCTTACTAGCCACAATCTCTGTTGAAACAGTCTTGAGGATGTTGTCATTTCTTCTAAGGAGAATATAAGTAGGTAACATGTTCTGGTAACATGCTTTTGCTGTTCCAGGAGATACCACTGCCCAAACACTATACATATTAATTAACTCCATCCTTACAATGGCCATTAAGAGTAAGACTATTGACAAGGATAACCAGAGTGATTCCCTGTGCCCTCTTCAGGGAGTTAAAGCCTTTTGGCTCACTCATACCTATGTTCAAGTGTCATTTCTTCAGGAATATCTTTTGCTTCCTTGACTTGACTAAACACACTCCAAATTAAGTGATCTCTATACCACATTGCAAGCAGGTGCATTGGTGGGGTGGGAGGGATGTCTTTGTTGCTCATTATTGATTTCTCAGAGTTTCTCACACTCACAGGGCCTGGAACATAGTGCCAACAAGTATTTGCTTTGTCAATAATATATATTTGACTGGTGTGGTTTTAAGAACTTTAGCATTCAGGTAAGGTTAATAGCTTAAGAACTTCACATGAACATGCAGTGTTGAAGGAAATTATATGAAAGATGTGAATGTAATCACCACATTAATTTGTATGTGGTTTCAGTCAGGAATTTTCACTCTGGAAGGAAGAACAGTTTTGGTGTGGGTGTGGTGTGGTTAATTATATCTAATGAAATACGAATTTATGCCACTAAATTATATATAGTGTTGTAAGCCAATGTTACCTCAATTAAAAATGATACAATTAAAAAAATAGAACAGTTTTGAGTTATGCTATATAAACTTTATTCTTGCTCCATCTAAATTCATCAACTATGGAAATTTAGGAAATCTGAACTGTCATTTAATAAGAATCACTGTTTCATTTATTTCTCAGACAGAAAATGAAAATATGCTTTCTTGTCCAGAATCTCACATATTTTACTACTACTGTTAAGTAATTACTGAAATAATACTCATAGACTGCTTTGGTAATGATTTGTGCATTGATGAAAATGTATGTGAAATAAATTAGTTTTGATTACTATTCCTAAAACCTCTTCACATTTAGCAACTACTTTTCTATATCAAGTTTGAATGCAGAGTTCTCCTTGTCAGGAATTTTTCTCTTTGAATTGTCTCTTGAAAATCAGGATAATTACCTGTATTTTGTATTAGAATTTGAAAAGAATTAGTCCCCTTCTTCAGATGACAGAACTGTCCTTATAGCCAGAGGGGAAAATCTGTAGGACTGAAGACACTGTGTTCATGGAGTATAGACATGGTGGCTCCCTGAATAGTACATACCAACTGCCAGGACCAAACGAGCCTGCCAGGAAACCATCATAGGGTGATAAAAGTCATGCAATAGGCTTTACATGGGAACTTTGGGCCAAATGTGTCCATGGAGAGATGAAGGACAGCAGAGGATGAGGGAAAGTAAGAGGGAAAATATCCTGTCTCCTCTCTGTGTCTGAGTGGTGGCACACAGCAGCCCCGTCCCTACCTTCTCCCATAATCCGCTGCAGACAGAACACTCAACTCCACCCTTCCCCAACAGCAAGCTGATGCAGGCTCACTGAGCACAGAAAAGGGTAAGGCTGCCCTCCTAAAGGGTCCTAGAAACTGTGGGACCAGGCGCCACTCCAGTTGTCACTCACAAGCAAAGGGTAGGAAAGAGCTCAGTGGGAAACTAGAATTCTCCAAGACAAATGCTGGATGATTTCTCTCATGTGGAATAGAAACTAAACAAAGGAACACAACCAAAATCAACCCCAGAATTCTGTGGAATTGAAGCTACCTGATAGGGACGGATGGAGTAGGGTAGCAAAGGGGACAGGGGACACAGTACACTATGGTGGAGGATGAAGGGTGTTTTGGTGGTAGGCGTACTGTTGAGCTTACCTCTGAAGAGATCTGATCCTTTGCTTCCAAATCATCTATAATGTTGTAAACCTTTGTCATTTCAAAAATACCTTCAAAATCAAAATAAAAAATAATTTCTCAAAACAAACCTTTGAGTCCTGCATGTCTTTAATATGTCTTAATAGAAAAGATCTGTATTGTCCTTTGCTTCATCTTCAATGTATTGTAACATTGCTTTGGTTCGTGTCTATGAAGTAGGCCTCTGAGCACCCGGGGAATGGTCCTGGGGCCACACGTGGAGATACTGTAGAATGACCGACAGCAGTCACCTTTATACAAACATGAAGAACTTCTTGCGGTCACAATGGATGATACAGTTGGAAATGTGGTCAGAGCAGCTCCTGGGTGGTTGTCCCAAGTTTCTCAGTGTCTTTGTGCATCTGGGGATGCAGCAACCCTGGAGGATCATGGGCATTGGAAAAGCATGGCATGTGCCTGGGTAAGACCAAGGTCCCAGAGCGCCATTTGCTGAGTAAGCAGCCTGGAAGTGAAGCCCTGCTGCACAGCCCACAGTCAAACATGCAGCAGATCTGCATTTTGAACCCTAGGCAAAGCCAGTCCATGCAAAAAGACTGCTTTCTCCAACACTAACAATGGGAAAATAGGAGGGGCTTACTCTCTTAAGGTTACTAGTACTCTTCTAAGACGGGTCCAAAGGGTTCTCAGGAGTGAAAACTGAGAGAAGAGCCATTGGGGACAATCCTGATTTCTTTCAGACCCCAGAGTCCTGTGCTACTGATTAACCTTTCCATTAAGACCCTCCTAAAAGTTCAGGCGGTAGTGTGTAAGCACCTCATATCACCACCAGCCTCCCCATGCCCTTCAGTTAATCAGGAAAATTCTACCTCCCTGTCACCCTCCACCCCCCAAAAAAAAAAATCATGAAAGGCAATAAGATCAACCAGATTATGAAAACAATGTATCAATACTTGTGGTCCATAAAGCTCCCTTAAAGGTTCCTACCTCACACTGATTTATTCACTGAAAAAATGAACAGTCCCCCTCGTCTAGCTAAGCAATCAGAAAAACAAATGTTTATCAGGAAAGGAACACTACATCCAACTTCCCTTCATTTTACTCATTATAAGATGGAAAAGCCTGAAGGTACCCACTTAGGAGACTTGTGTAGTTAGTGGTCCTGGTCTGGGTCTTGGCCCTGCAAATAGTTTTCCAGCATCTCTGCTTCCTTTGTTCTTTTAATTCTGAAAGAAGGGTGGTTGGGGTGGGAGGATGGGATACCAGGAAAGGCTGGAATGGCTACCCACCTTCCCAGGTTCTAAGACAAGAGAACTACTAAAACGCCTCTCTCACCCACCAAAAGCCAAAACCAAGGGTTATAGCAATATAATACCCATGTATAGGGGCCTATAGGCTATAACCAAACAAAACTGGGTAAGAGGACAGGTCACTGTGGGTTCTCACCCATGCACACAATTGGAAGAGACCTCAAGTTCTGGGAGCAACAACTATGTTTTTTTTTTTTTTTTTTACAAATAGGAAATAGCTTACTGTAGCCACAAATGGCCAGCTATCTCACCCAGATAGTGTTCGCCAGAAGTATAGGCAGAGCACCAGTCACTTGTCTCGAGTGTTGGACAGCACTGGCCAGTAGTGATGGTCACTACTGGGCCCCCAGAGGCAGTGTCAGAGACACCTAGTGTTACAGCTGTTTGTGACATCAGGCCCAGAGCCTTTGGTGCTCCTTTCAGGAGATGACAAGAGACCAGAGGCCTGGTCTCAACATCCCAAGGTGACCAGTATTAACCTGCCTCCTCCCATGAGTGACTTAGATGGAAGTGGGCCTCTGGATTGTTCTCTGACAGAGGTCTTTGGCTTCTTTTCCCTTCTCATAGGTCAGCTTCTGGATGTCATCTTCTGGTCCTTCTTTCCTCTTCAGAGGCCAGGAACTGAGTTCAGAAGCTGGAACAGTCTGGAGGATGAACAGAGTGTCTGCTCCAGCTCCACAATCCAGAAAGTAAGGGTGGTTGCTGGGCTCTGAGGAGCAACTGCCACAACTGACTTGTAGAGCAGCAGGGTGAGAGAACGCCACTGCTGCTGCTGGCTCCCGCCACTGAGGCCTCTGGGTTCGGGTAACAATTCCCTGTACATGATCATGCCAGGCACCAAGCCAGACAGTTAAGGAACAATGCCAAGTGTCTTTGACATGCTCTGCCCTGGCTCTCCCCCATCCTTCTACGTTTCCCCACTTGACTAATGATATTTCACATTTCTGGATTCTGGGGATAAGTGGGGGGTGTCTCCAGCGGCCATTTGTGTATGTGGATGGAGTATATATAGTGCCTCTGTGCTCTAGCAGGGGTTTGGGAGGGGTTATGAGGACCTATCCCAGTGGTGCAGCTTGATCCTGGCCCAGGTGCACTCAGCATGGGACACTTTCAAGTTGCTCTTCCAGGTGCCCCTCCCTCAACATCCCAAGGTGACCACTGTATTAACCTCCCTCCTCCCATGAGTGACTTAGATGGAAGTGGGCAGGGTCATGCTGGTCAGGGTGATGGGAAAGCAGAACAGGTTGGTAATAACTGCCCAGACGCCCAGTGGGTTTTTCTGATTTGTGGTGATACTGGGGTAGGTGTCCAAAGAAAATGGAGGTTGCTTCTTTTTGAATGGATTCCTTCTGCTTTGGTGTCAAGATGCCCTAAGAGCTCCAAAAGCACCTTGCAGTTTCTAATCCTCTGAGTCCTGCCTTTCCTGGAGTCTGAGCAGAGGAGAGATGGTTGCAGCCAGGCCAGTGGGCAGCTTGTGGGTGCTTGAGCCCTTGTGAGCATTTCATGAGCCTGAGTCTGTGCTTGGTGGAAACCTCAGCTCAGGCTTTAGGCTCATTTGTTCTGGACTATGTGAGGTCTTCTTGAGCATGTTAGTAAAAGTATATTTAAACTGCCAAAATACTGGTCAACGGTGAGATCATTACTGACTTAAAAAGGCCCTAATCTGTAATATTTTGGTGCGCTGAACATGAATATAACCCTGAAAATTTTTTATTAACTCTCATTTTGAAGATATTTCATGTAATTCATTTTATATGTTTCACCATGTAAATTTATCCAGTATGACTGCAACAACATGCTAAATCAGCCTAGAATGATGTAACATTGAATCGCTTTGTATAATACCATCATGCACACATCATCCAGAGTCGATTGCATAATTTTCTGATGCAATGCAATACTACTCTGCCAGGCTGCTGCTGAAGTAAGCTGACGTCAGCAGTGCACTATGTAAAGCCCTGTTGGAAAGGTTGAGCATTGAAAATATTTCAGACTTTGTGCAAGACAGTTTAAGCTACTGTTCCATAGAACTGTTATTATTTTATCCATTTAGGCACACAACACAGAACAATAATGCCTCGAAAGTGTGTTAATAATGTGGACAATTTCTGCTCTATTGTGGGGAAGTGACATTTGCCAAGTAGAAGAAAAGTATCACTTCTCAAGTGAAGAAGTTCTTATCATCTTTACTTCGGATGCAAGGTTGGTGACCAAGACAAGCCTTGGGCCCCACATCTATGCTGTGCTACATGTACAACACAGCTTTCACAGTGGTTAAATGGCAAAAGACCATAAATACCTTTTGTAGTCCTGGTGGTGTGGAGAGAGCCAAGCAACCACATAAAAGACTGTTACTTCTGCTTGGTTCCTCCTCTTTCCGGCAGAATAATGAACCAAAAGAAGTCGAGAATAGTCTACCCAAACATTCCATCTGCATTGAGATGACCGGTTCAACAACTTGCTGCAGTGTGATGCAAAACAAGCATGGAATGCTTTTTGCCTAGTGTCTACAAACTTTCTTGGGAATGTTAGGGCAGAAAACTACAAGGAACTAGTAGAAGACATGATGATGCAGTATCAGAAACTTGACTGCAATATGTCTTTAAAGATCCACTTCCTTCATTCCCATCTGGGTTTCTTCCCTGAAAACTGTGGTATGGTTAGTAATGAACATGGCGAATGTTTTCATCAAGATATCACATCAATGGAACAAAGATACCAGGGAAAATGGTACACTACTAAATGCTGGCTGACTACTGCTGGACACTCCCCAGAGATGCTCCTGAACAGCTGTACAAGAGACAAGAGAAGAAATCTAAGTAGTCTATGGCCTGATTTTTTTGCGGGTATTAACCATTGACCTATTACTATTGGCATGCATTTCATGATATAAACATCAATTTATTGGAGATTCAAAAAAAACTAGAGCCAAAATTAGAATTTAAGTGTCATATTTGTGTTGAGCACATCCAAATTGATAGGAAATGACTAACTTTATTTCAGTAACATGACTTTTGTAAAAATTTGTTAACCAATGATTGGCATGCATTTCATGATGTAAACATCAATTTATTGCAGATTACAAAAAATATTAGAGCCAGAATTAGAATTTGACTGTCACATTCATGTTGAGCACATACAAATTGATAGGCAATGACTAATTTTATTTTAGTAATATGACTTTTGTAAATATTGGTTGACCAGTGTAATAAGACTAAACGTCTAATTTATCAACTGCTAGGACACTTGGTTTACAAGAACAAGTTCACATGAGTTTCCCTAATAATAACCATTCTAAACAAATCTTGTTTTGACCAAGAAGATACTATTTTCCTGGACTTACAGCCCAGCTTTTATGAAGTCCCTGATTTTTAATAATTATAAAACACATGTATACATTCTCACCTTTTGAGATGTGATATTGGGAAGACAAGTAAAAAAAAATTTCCAGTTCCACAGACCAACATGAGCAAAAGCGACTACACTGTTTGACAGATTCCTGGTGATAAGGACATGATGCCTGGGTCACAACCCACAAATAGTGCACATGGGAGTGACCCTGACTGCACACTGGGGTTTACGCTGATGAGACGATATCACAGGCACCTACTCCCTCCTTCAGAGAAGCAATGGTAGGGCCTGACTGCAGGGGAGCTGGGAACCAGGTGGGCCTAGAGTGGCCTGAGCCCCAGTCACCATCCCCCTGCCCACTTCTCCATGGCACAGAGTGAGCAACATCATGTTCTGTCTGTGCATTAGCAGAGCAAGAGAAGCAGAGGGGTTTTCTAGAACCCACTGGCCTCCTGTCCCACAGCTCAACACTGATGAGCCCTGGTTTCCATGCACTCATTTGCGTTGAACTCACAGCAATCCACTGTGTTCTATGTAGTCAGTGAGGCCCACAGGACGCTGACAATGGTGGCTGAGGATTGAGAGCCAGAAGGTAGTCATGGAAATGTCTTCCCTGCTGGTCCTGCAGCATCTATGGGCTGCCCAGTGACTGATGACAGTATGAGACAAGTTACAGGATTCCTTTGGGTTTCCTGGCAGATCCTGCTTTGTGCTGCTGTCCTGGCTTTGACATTAAACATTGGAAACCTTTTCAGAAGAGGGAAATATATTACTGGAAAATTACTTGCTTGCAAAGAATCATAGGGCAAAGCCTAGAAGACACTGGACCAGAGACACTAGTCCCTGAAGTTGTCCTTGTGCCTGGGGAGAACCCCAATATGACAATGTCACAAACCCCCAGTGTGGCCACAGTGCAGGGAAAATGGAGCGGTTCTGCTCAACCCATTGTACCATTACCAGAACTGAGCTTTCTGAGTGTCGAGAGCCACCTGAATGGTGGGAGCTGCCAGAAGCAGTGGTGGTCTCTCACCTAGCTACTCCAACACAAGTTAGTTCTGGCTGTGGCTCCTCAGAGCCCAGAGATCACCCTTTTATTCTTCCTGGGTAATGGAATGGACCGATCAGGTATGAGCTATGAACTAATTGATACTAAATGGTCCATCCAGTCAGCCATAGGGTTGAAAATATGATCCAGTCAGACTTGTGGGCTGGTACCCTGAAGGATATAAGCTGGGGTCAGAGGGAGCTGAGGGACAGACTGTTCCAGCCTCCAAAGAAAGAAGAGGAAGACTGTTCCCTTGACTCTGAAGAAAGAAGGAGGACCAGAGCTGAAAGAAGGAAAAGAAGCATCCAGCAGTCACCTCAGCAGGAAGAGAAGCTGAAGATATCTGTGAGAGATTGGGCTTCCTGTTCTGTGTCTGACATAGCCTGAAAGGAGCACCATAGGCTCCAGACCTGGTGTTTCAAAGAGCTGTTTGTTGTTGCTATAGCCCTAACAACTCACAAAGAGCTGGTAACAATTGATGTCTCTGATACCGCCTCTAGAGGACCAGTAGTAACCATCACTACTGGCCAGTGTTGTCCAGCACTCCTTGTATCAGGTGATAGGTACTCTGCTTGTACTTCTGGTGGACACTATCTGGCTGAGCTAGCTAGCTACTTGCAGCTACGGTAAGCTCTGTGTTTCTGCTCTTTGTAAAATAAACCCTATATTTGTTCCTGGAGACTGAGGTATGTGTGAATGAGAACACACAGTGCCCTGTCCTCTATCAGGTACTGTCTTTTGATTGACTATATCTCATAGACCCCTATTCTATGGGTGTTGTGTTTCTGTAGCCCTTGCTTTGGGTTTTTGGCCTTTTGATGTTTTTTGGTGGTTCTCTTGCCTTAGAGCCTGGGGAGGTGGGCAGCCATTCCAGTCTATCCTATCATCCTGCCCTCCATGCCCCTGTTTCAGTTCACAAACTGGGTGAAGAGATGCCACACTCACCTCTTAACCTGTCTGGGAATCTAGCCTCAGCTGCACTTCAGGACATTGGAGGAAAGCCTGGGAAGGAAGGCCCACGTGACTCCATTGGCAGCACAGATTTTCAGACAAGTACAGGAGTGCTGCCACAAGATCTACTGAGATGGAAGAAGGAGAACTTGCAAGACAAGAGTGAGAAGAATGCAAGGCTGGAGATGGGGATCACAGGCCTGTAGCAGGTTGAATGAGAGCTGAAGGGGAACCTTGTTACAGACAGATCCCTGGTAAAACTAATCCCCATAGTTTTGCTGACTCCTGGGACAGCAAGTGGGTATAGGCAACCTGGAAGGACAGGGAAGGAGGGAGGTATTCAACAGAGACCTTCCTGTTCCTCTCCCTGAAGTCCATCACAGGGATGCCCTGGAGGAAGGAAAGCTCCCTGGATCCTGTGACAGTGCCAGTGCGGAGAGGGAAGGTGACAGACAAGTGCAGCAAGAAAAGGAAAGGATTGAACAACGTGCATTGGAGTCACTCTCCAGACTCAGAGAGCTCACATGCAGGCTGAAAATTACCAGCTAGACTGGAAGATCCAGGAGCCTCAGCTGCAGCTTGGAGATGGGCCTGAATCACATGAAAAACAAATCTTGCAGCTGGAGAAGTGGGCCAAGGAAGAGGCACAGTCGATCCAGATGAAGAAGAATCTCAGTATCTGCTGGGACCTGGACTCCACCCTCCAGGTGAGACCTCTGTAGGGAGATGGCCCAGACCCAGGGCAGAGGGCTGCAGAGAGCCATTGCCTCCCATCTCAAAGAGCTGCACCTGTGGGAGAAGAGGGTCCAGGAAAGCCAGGAAGCAGACATGGTCAAGGAGAGACAACTGCAGGAGCTGAAGAGAGGAAATGCACACCTTGGACAGAAGCCGGCCAGAATGGAGTGTAGGCCCCAGCCTTTAGCCCGTGGGCCTGGTGCTCCTCGGGCCCACCCACAGAGGCCTTGCACTACCAGGGGTTTCCTGGATCCAGCTATGGTTCAGCTAGGGGTTTGGATCCCCTGTAGACTGACATGCCAATACACCAGTTGCTGACAGTAACACCCACACATGCTGGCACCTGCTGGCACCTGCTGAACTGTCTCCCTCCAGTTCAAGTGGTGTCCTCTATTCACTCCACTTACTTAATCCAACATAGTTCCGATTTAACTGTGGCATAGTCTTTGAATTATGGAAATAGACTATTTAAATGAAGGTTGTTTCATGTAATCCTTTTGGATACATTTCTATATTGGGACCCTCTTCCATTACAAAGTGTCAGTTCTTTGCTAATTTTCATATACATTCTCTATTCCTCCACTAGTGGTGATTGACAGGAGAGAGGTACTTTCAACACTAGATTGTCAACACTGTAAACTGGTATTAGCAATCTGTGTTTATGACTTAAGACAATTTGGTTTTCAAAAACTATGAAAAATAAGAAATGAAATCCCCACCAGTACTAACTCAAATTCCAAAGTAGGTTTGTTAGCGTAGAGTTACATTCATAGTTTAATTTTGGAAGCAGATGTTTTGCTATTCTTTGTTTCTCTTTGCATTTTCTTCTACTTAATTGTGATAGAATATTTCTTGTTCAATCGTGTCTCAATTTCATGCAATGAAAATAATTTTTCTCTTGTTTACACACAAATACACAGATACACATGGCAGACATAAGGTACTTTAGTTGTCAAGCCAGTATCATAGGGAAATGTAAAATTAACTATTACTGTTAATGTTGAAATAATATCTGAGAAAATTTCAAACATGTTATATTCACATAATTTCCTAATCTATCCACAGAAGCACAGTTGCACTTGTATTGAACAGGATGGCCACAAGAGGCAGTACTTGCAAATGAGCAGATGAAGATCTGAGATGGACAGGTACAGTGTTGTGGGAGGGACAGTGGAATAACACAGATGCTGAAGACCCCAGATAATAGTAGTGGGGAAATGTACTGGGACAAGTAGAGGACTAGGTGTCCTCCAGAGCCAGTGACAAAGTGACCACAGGAAAAAATGAAATGCTTATCCCTTTCTCCATTCACCAATCTAATGGAGCACTGGGAGACCAGTAATTTTGGGGTGTGGGGTGGGAGTCCAGCAGAGCATGTCTCCTGGACAACACGTGCAGAGAAGGGCCAGTACCTTAGAGAATGGGCAGGACTCTCAGTATTCCACCTAGAGTGAATTTGTGTTGATAACCTCCTTTGCATTCATTGCTTAAATAGAAGTTTTGGAGAGTATTGGGTGTTTTCTGAACTGTTTTATGTGTTGGTAGCATCAGTGGAAAGATTAAATTGAACCCTGACCACACAAGCACACATTTTCCTGAGGTCAACTTATATGGTAAGGAAGGAATTAGCACTTCTGATCACCTTGGTCTGCAGACAATCCCATAGTTAGCAATTTGTAGATGCAGATTTACAGTAGAAGGAACATTTTACTGAGATTAAAGGTAAAAAAGTATCTGGTGGGTTGAAAGAATGTTCCAGAAGAAAGAATGGGGAGATAAAGGCACTGAGATCAGGTTCTGGGGTAGGAGGAGGTAAAGGTGCAAGAATGAGCATGGTAGTGGCCTTATGCTAGATGTTATCCAGTGTTGTCACCCAGGGTATTGGAGGCCTTTGGGAGAGATAGGAGAAGACACGTTTCACACAAATTTCTTGTTCAGAATGGACATGTGGGCAAGATTGGATTGTACCTCTTGACAGTGTCTGCACTTGAGATTGGCATATTCAAAACAGTTGCTATTGACTCCTTAGGCCAAAACCTAGACAACAACTTAACACTTTTCTAGCTATAGTTTAACCTCTTGTTAACAACATGAGCATTCACCCCAGGAAAAGTCTCTGTCCTGGAGAAGTAAAAAGAACTATCTGGCTGTGACCCTGCCTCAGCAACAATCTGTGCCCAGCACAGTACCTAGTGCTCAGACATTGCTTAGGAAGTGAAGCTGGCACCAGACACTATAGATAATTAGACAAAGGAGCTGACCTAGTGGAGGGACCACTGTGACCCCACCACACAATTTTTATCCAACATCACAGCAGGAGGTGTGCATCCTGGAGCCTTTTAGTCTTCTACTCCCCTGCTTCCTTTGTAATCTATGACCCTTGCTGATAGTAGTTCTCTAATCAACGTGCAGGTGTAAAGATAGGATTTGAACATCTTACCTGATTAAAATATATAAAAACTAAAACTAAAGAGAAAGAAAAGTTAAACGCTTGAGAATGAAACTCTGGGTGAAGTTTCAATTTAGCAGATCTGCAGAGCTATTCCTGAAGAGAAGTTCAAGAAAACAATCATTACAATGCTTATAGAACTAAAAAAAAAAAATGACATTAAACAGGAACAGTACAAAGGTAAGGTTGAGAAACTATGAGACATTTACAATAAAAATAATTGGGTATAAAAACTACTGTATTTTTTACATTATGTCCTTGTTGACTTTTCTCCACAGCTTTATTATTATATTGTTATGTATCCTAGTGTATTTATGTCTAGTATCATTTTTTAGGGACTCTTCTGGTCTCTTGGATCCCAACTTTTGGTTCATTTCCCACACTGAGATGTTTTCCAGTGATCATAATTTTAAATGAGTTTTCTTTACCTTTGTTTTTCTCTTCTCCTTCTGGTCCACCATGATATGGATAATATTTGTTTAAGTTGTCTAAAGGGGATGTTTATAGGCATATTCATTATGGGAAACAATGTGGTCTTACCGTAAAAATCTAAAAACAGAAATATTGTACCACCTGCCAATAACCATCTTGGACAGAATATGAAACCATCAGCAAATAAAATAAAAAAATTTAAAAAAATCCCAATTTCTATTGTTCATAGCAGTGTTTTTCACAATAGCTAGGACATGCAGCAGGCTTAATGTCCATCAGCTGAAAAGATCAAGATGTAGTAAATACCCATAAGAAAGGATAAAATGCAAAGGTTTTGACAAAATTAACAGAATTAGAAAGGATTATGTGAAGGAAATTTAGTAAAAAAAAAAGGTTCTAGACATTTACATAGCAGATAATTCAATAACATAAAACACTTTCAAAATTAGTGGACAGTAATAAATATCTGTGACCTCTGAGGTTAAGCAGGAAAGTGACAGAATGGGATCTGGTGACACAGGAATGGTGGTGAGGAGAACAAAGAAACAAAATTTAAATAGAACAAACATAGAAATACATAATGTGTTGAATAATGTATTCAGATTTTAAAATACGAAGTTTTTTAAAATATAAAAGAAGTGTAAAAGAGGAAGTTTAAAGGAAATGAAGTCCTAAGGAGTAAAGTATATACATAGAGAAGGTACAATGAGACTGGCTATTGTAGAAATGTGTTTGGACACATTTAGTGCTCATATTGAGGGAGAAGAAGGTAAATTGTAAGAAGGATGCATAAAGTGTGATGAGTTACTACCAGAAATTTTCTGGATTTTCTGACTTAAAATACCATCATTATCAGATGAAAGTGGCTAATTTAATATACTTTAGTGATGGATTCAAAGTGGATGGCCATCAACCACAGAACCACAGAAGTGGATTTGCCATGGTCATTTTGATACTAGTAGCTGACTGCTTTTGAAAATTGTACTCAATGACTGTGATAACATAATCAATCAAAAACTCTGTGACTGAATTGCAAAATTCAGACTTTCTCAACAGCACACTGTGAAAAATGAAGTGAATTAAAGTGAGTTTGAATGCCAATGTCAAGTACAAATTGAAGAACAGCTATAATTAGAAATTTAAATATGAATAATAATGTAAGAGTCTTTTGGGAAAACCTGAGAAATAACACTTGTGTTATGGAGATCCAGAGGGAAAAGAGAAGACAGAAGTACTGAAAATATATTTAATGAAATAAATGCTGATGAACATCACAGTCTGGGAAATAAGACATCATGATCAAAGAAACCCATATTCATATATTCACATAGAATGTCACATCTTCTCAGGCTTTCAGGTTAGGTTTTGAGCATATTGGGATTAAATTATTCTCCCTACCAGACTACTCCTTATGCATTGCAGGTCTCCCAATACCACTTTTGTAAACAACCCTGAGGTTGATAGCCTCAAGCAAAGTCACCTATTTCAAGAAACCTGTTTCCCTGGCTATATGTGTCATCTTGTTCTGACAATAGTGGATTGAGAGGAAAAACTCATCTTTAATAAACATCTTGCTAAGGGATAATGCATCATAGCAGTTTACTGAACTTTTAGATCTACCCTGTGCAGTTTTCCAAAGGAGGAATTGGTGTCAGTGAACTGAGAGTTTCAGTAAACTGAAGAGTCTGACAAGACAAAATGAAAACTCATATCTCCCCAAATGTTGCCTGCTTTTCACTATTCTGTGAAATAGTAGGTGTGGTGAAAAGCAAGTATAACTAATACACCAAAGGATTTAATGGAAAATTTGGCAACATGAACGAACAATTGGACACTACCAGTGAAGAGATGAAGAGCCTGAGCTAGAATAGCAATAAATACCAGAAAATGAAAAGATGCAAGACAAATGAAGAATTCTGTTGATGGACTCATTTAATGAAGTAAAAACTGCTGAGGAAAGATCAGCATACACACATAGGGAATAAAAATGAAAATCATGGCAAATGGTGACAGAACATATAGACAATGTGTAATTGACACACTTGGAAATACCATCATGAGAATAAAAAGTGAAAAAAGAAATATCTGAAGTGATAAGAATGCCAATTTCAACAGAATTAATATCAGATACTGAACCACAGATTCAGGAATCACAGAAGACAATAAAGACAAATGACGAAAATACAGAGAAACAAACAGAAAATCACATCTAGGTATAGTATTTTCAACTGCAGAAAGTGAAAGATTGGGAACCTCTCCAGGTCAAGGAGAGTTTTGGCTTGTGAGGCCCTCACTGGACACAACCTCCCAGGAACAGCCACACAGTAGGAACATTCATTGACTTTTCTAAATGTGGGGATGGGGGGAAATTGGCAAAAAGACTGATACTCAACCCAATATTCACACTTTTAGGGAGGGAATGGCTCTTGTCTTGACTATGTGGGTGCTTAAGGAACAGGTGTAAATAGATGCTTGAGGGCGTCGGAGAACAATACCCCTAATTAACTGGTAGAAGTTCTGCTGCTCCAGAACACCACAAACACAACATCCAACATCAGGAGCAGTACTATGAAAACCTAACCAAAAATCAGTCTGTCCAGGCTGAGTAGTGAAGGTCTTACCAGTCTGAAGCCAGTTCATGAAAACTGTTACAGGTGAATGTTTGTCTCACATGCTGACGCCTACACAGTGTCAGAAAATAGAGAAATAGGGGGAAATTTTTGAAACAGGTGTGGTATTAACCTCAAACCCAATGCTGAAAAGTGGAGATGTATGAAATACTTGACAAAGAGTTTACAGAAAACATTGTATGTAATTTAATTCCAGCTGAGTTGAAGATTCAGTTGGAATTATTAAATGATTCATGAATCTATAGCATCCAGTCTATGAGTAGAAAAGTCTGAAGAACTCTGTCCAAAATGAAATGTTTATATTGGCAGAAACCGGTCAAGATTGAGAAGAATGTTTTCAAGCGTATATTGCACATCTATGTGGAGTGAAAACAGGGTCTGTGACAGACTTTCCCTCCTTCATTTGAGGAATGGATAATGTTTCCTCATTGAATTTGACCAGAAAATTCCATACTGACTTAGTGAACGTTACTAAGTGTAGTGAAAGCCCAGTTGGTGTAGATACTATCTTGGTGGGCTTAGCACTAGTGCCTGCTTCTTGGGACAACCGTGTTTTTTGTTTTGGTTTTTGTTTGGACAATTCCTCCTTTTGAACACAATTCACTCAATGGTACATTGTGATCAAAATTGAAGGCACTGTCACTCTCTCAGCACTGTTTTGAAGTACTCATGGGTTTGTTGTTCCTTTTTGGTGTATCTTTAGGTCATGTTGCTTGGCCCAGCCCCTGGGATAATCACTGTCAGAACTTTAGGTTCACAATCTTTAACCTGTTTATTCACTTTATAAAAGTTATTCTTAGGGAGTAAATGCATTCTTAGGGGGAGCATTTGATCAGGTAAGCAACTCCAAACACAAATTTTAAAATCCTGAGAGAATACAACCACTAAGTGATCTTTATGAGGATAAAATCGGGATACTTCCCAATGTTTGCTGTGCACTTTAGAGTCCTGGTTCCCAAACCCAAATTGAGCATTACCAAAAAAGTGAAAGGTTACTCTGAAGCTATCACCCTTTTGGCCAACTGAAATGTTCACTGATTTTCTGTAATAGTTCCCACTTCTGCAGCATATTAATGCAGATGCAGGAAGTGGTCCTGGCCACCACACTGACTCCAATTGATTTTGCTGAAAGAAATCTAGGTTTCTTAAGGTTTTCCTACTGCTGAGAAAAACTTTGTCCAGAGAGCTGAGGACTCCTCTTGGGCAGCTATTATCTTATCAGCAAAATCAGCAATACCTTTTCAGACTAAAGTACACTCCTGATCTTATACTCAATTGTTTACACTCTTAACCAGGCTAATAGGAACCTGTAAAAGGAGGAGACTCCTGAAACATAAATGAAGTAGGACATTGTAACTTGCTGATTTAAGTTGAAGGATCAGGATCCTTTAAAATAATGGATATTTTGGAGTTTGAATTTGTCAATCTTACAGTTTCAGGTTAACCATTCCCCTTAGGTATGGGACATATAGATGATAGCATTATTGTTTCAGGCCAGGTCAGATTAATGAAGTTGTAGTAGACTGTGAATTAAAGGGTGAAGTCTTGATTTGGCATCTTGGGAGAAACTCTCCAAGATACTATCTGCTTCTGCTGAGTTTCTTGGAATCAGTTTCATTTTAAACTTCCCTCTAAGTATGGACTCTCAGTACCTGAGTCCATAGAACCCAGCTCATGCTCCTGAGATTTGGCTGCCTGAGGGTAGTGGAAGGACATGTTATAGTTCTTTCCAAGGAATCCTAAAGAGAGTTTTGATGTCAGTGATCAATGTAATGCATTATAGAAAGCACAAAATATTATATTTGAGGGTCACAATCAGATATTTGAGGAATCTAGAAAATCCAGGCCAGTTTATGAGTATATCACAAAACTTCCAGGCAATAGGGTGAAAGTCTAAACTTGACATTGCATATATGTTTTCTTCTCTAATAATCCTGATTTCCTCCTCCCACACACACTCACTAAAACTGCTTTTTTCATGCAAAAAGATGACTTAGTAATTTATATAAGGGAAGTTTTTTTTTCATTTTTTATCATTTTTTCTTACATTTTTCATTTAGTCCCCATAGTTCTCCCACCATCATGTCACCTATGATGCATCAACATATTCTCTTTTGTTCTTCCCTCCCGTGTTTTGACCCTTCCCCTCTCTTTCCTTTGCTGTATGCCTCATATCTATGGTCAGCTTGCTAGATTTGGCATTTTGTTCGATATCTTTATATTTCATGTATAATGAGGCCATCTGATATTTATCATTTTCCTTCTGACTTATTTTGGCTAGCAAAATCCCTTCTGCTCCAATCCCTTCTGTAGCTGCAATTGGTATTTTCTGTCTTTTTTGATCACTGAGTAATACTCCATTGTGTAAATATGCCACAACTTCTTGATCAAGAGCTTATATAACTCAACAAAAACAAAGCAAGCAGCTCAATCAATAAATGGGAAGAACTAAAATACCTTCTCCAAAAAAGAAATACAAAGGCCAACGAGCATATGAAAAAAATTTTCAACATTACTAGTTATCAGGGAGATGAAAATCAAAACGACAATGATATACCATTTCACTCTAGTGAGAGTGGGCCACATTAAAAAAAAAAAACTGGAAACAATGAATGCTGGAGAGGATGTGGAGATAAAGGAATCTTCTTACATTGCTGGTGGGAATGTAAACTGGTTGGCCACTATGGAAAGTTGTGTGGTGTTTTCTCAGACACTAAAAATGGATCTACCATGTGACCCAGTGATTCTACTCCTAGGAATCTACCCAAAGGACACAAAATGACTAATTTGAAAGAAAAGTTGCACTCTTATGTTTATTATAGCACTATTTACAATACCAAGACATAGAAACAACTCAAATGTCCCAAAGTAGTAAGGATCTTTTTGGTATTAATGTTATGTTGGCTTCATGGAATGTATATAGTAGTATTCCTTCTTTCTCAATTTTTTGAAAGCGTTTGTGTAAGATAGGCACTGGTTCATTTCTGAATGTTTGGTAGAATTCATTTATGAAGCCTCCTGCTCCTGGGCTTTTGTTTTGGGGTGGTGTTTTGATTACTGTTTCAATTTCACTGCTTGTAATTGGTCTGTTTAGGTGTTGTTTCTAATTTATCTAGTTTTGGATGATTATATTGTTCTAGTAATTTGTCCATCTCTTCTAGATTGTTGAACTTGTTTGCATATAGATTTTCATAGTAATCTCTGATTATTCTGATATTTCTATTGAGTCTGTTGTAATTTCTCCTCTTTCATTTATGATCCCATGTATTATTTTCTTCTGTTTTTTCTTCATGAGCCTGGCTAGAGGTTTGCCTATTTTGTTTATTTTTTTCGAAGAACCAGCTTTTGGGTTCATTGATCTTTTGGATTTTTTAAAATTTTCTATTTTGTTTATTTCTGTTTGATTTTTATTATTTCCTTTCTTCTATTGGTTTTTGGGTTTTTTTGTTGTTCTTTTTCAAGTTCTTTGAGATGGGAGATTAGATTGTTTCTTTTTGTTGTTGCCTGTTTCTTGACGTGACCTTCTCATATGTCTATTTTCATATCTTTCTTCATGCTAAGGAAGTTCTGTTCAATTATCTTCTTGAATAGTTCCTCGGTTACTTGGTTTTTCTCTTCACCTCCTGGGAAACCTATAACTCTTAGTTCTCAAAGTGTTTTTTTATTCTTTTTCCTTTGTGCTTCTTTTTCCTTTTCTTTCTCTTTTTTTAATATCTATAGCTTTGAGAGTACTGATTTGTTTTTCCATTTCATTTCCATTCCATTGCAATATAATTTCTTATTATTGCTTTTGCTGTGTCCCATACACGCTGGAAATTGGTGTCCTCATTGTCATTCATCTCAAAGTATTTTTTCATTTCTTCTTTGATTTCCTCTTTACTCCATTGGTTTTACAGTAGTGTGGATTTCAATCTCCATGAAATTGGAAGGTTCCTTCCCTTCTTTTCATGATTTACTTCTTTTGATCACTTTATGATCAGAGAAGATAGTTGGAATGATTTTGATCTTAATATATCTGTTGATTTTATCTTGTGGCCCAATATGTGATCAATTCGGGAGAATGATCCATATGCACTTGAGCAAAATGTGTACTCGAATTTTTCTGGGTGCAGTGTCCTATAGATGTCTGTTAAGCCCATGAGGTCTAGGTCTTTATTTTTGACTCTAGTGTCCTTGTTTATTTTTTTTTCTCATTGATCTGTCCATTGGTGAGAATGGGGTGTTGAAGACTCCTAATATATATGTATTTTTTCTAATATTTTTGGTCCTTCATTTGGTGAGTATATGTTAATGAGTGTTATATCTTCCTGATGTATTGTCCCCTTAATCATAATGTAGTGTCCATCTGTGTCTCTTTTTACCTTTTTTAGTTTGAAGTCTATTTCATCTGTTATAAGTATAGCTGTCTCTGCCTTCTTTTTTGGTCCATTTGCTAGTAGGATTGTTTTCCAACCTTTTCCTTTCAGTCTGAGTTTATCTTTTGTAGTTAAATGTGTTTCCTGCAGAGAGCAAAAAGTTGAATTTTAGTTTTTTAATCTAACTTGCTACTCTGTGTCTTTGTATTATGAGTTTAAACCATTTATATTTAAAGTTAATATTGATACATTTGCATCTCTATTTGCCACTTTGTTTTCTTGTGATTTTATTCCTTACCTTATTCTGTTCTTCTTAGTCATTCCTCTGCGGGTTTTGGCTTTAGGGCTTCTTGTAGTATTTTTTAGAGCGGGGTTTAGTATTAATGAATTTTAGGAGATTCTGTTTGTCTGAGAAGGTCCTTGTTTTTTCATTGTAAGGGATGCAGAACTTTGCAGGGTAAAGTATTCTTGGTTGGAATTTGTTGACTTGGAGTTTGTTGAATATGTCATTCCATTCTCTTCTTGCCCATAGTATTTCTTCAGAGAAGTCTAATATCAGCCTGATTGGTTTTCCTTTATATGTTATCTGTTTCTTCCCCCTTGTCAGCTTCATTATTTTTCCCTTATCTGGGACTCTTGGAAGCTTTACTACTATGTGTCTTGCTGTTGCTTTTCTTTTGTCGTGGTAATTTATTCTTTTAGCTTCTCGTATGTCTATTTTCATATCTTTCTTCATGCTAAGGAAGTTCTCTTCAATTATCTTCTTGAATAGTTCCTCGGTTACTTGGTTTTTCTCTTCACCTCCTGGGAAACCTATAACTCTTAGTTCTCAAAGTGTTTTTTTATTCTTTTTCCTTTGTGCTTCTTTTTCCTTTTCTTTCTTTTTTTTTTTTAATATCTGTATCTTTGAGAGTACTGATTTGTTTTTCCATTTCATCAATTCTGTTTTTGTTGCTTTTCTCTGAGTTCTTTAGCTCACCCATTAATCTTAATCTCCTGCATTTCCTTCTTTCCTTCTTTAGGGACTCAGTTTCATTCTTCAGTTTATTAATTATATTTCTCATGTCCTTCTTTTCCTTTTAGTTTTCTATATGTTTTTTAATCATGACAATTTTAAATTCCCTATCTGGCAGGTAGAGAAGTTTTTCCATGTTATTGTTACTGGGTTCTGGTGACTGATTTTTGTGGTGTGTCCTTTCCCTGAGGGATTTCTTGGTGATTTGTATTTCTCCTTCTCCCTATTGTTTGTTTTCTAATTTGTTCTATGCATGGGCCACTGTGCCACTGATAATGGTGGATATCTCTTTGGGTGGTCCTTCTGGGATGTCAGGAACTAGTGGCCAAACTGAGTGTGGTACTGTTACGCCAGACTCCAGAAGAGTAGTGATGCTGTGGATATGTTGATGGGTATGTCCCTGAAGTATGGCACCGGGGTCGCACCTTCCCCTGTTCATAGATCCCCCTGATGGCGGGACCCAGGCCATTTCCTCTCTGTTCCTAGGTGGGGTTCAGGGCTGTAACTGCCTCACTTGGTGCACACCTTCTGCTCACCTCTGTCTCTAAATTTATTATTTTTTTAAATTGTGGTAATACCCATACCCTGTTTCAGATAGCACAGCCATAGTACACACACCACCAGTGAAGATTTTTAAAAACAGGAAAATCTCAGAATTTTGAGGCCAGAATGCCAAGCTAAGGATTTTCCATCAGATTTGAACTGATTAACACAGTTTAGATGAATATGTGTCAGCAACAACTACATTGCTTTCAAAGTGTTGTAATAGAACTATGTTCCAACAGTGTTCTATTCCAGAGAGATCAGATTGTTATTGTATTTATGCAAACAAATCATAGTTCCATAAAAATAAGTAAACTTACTAAGAGTTGCCTAATTCCAAAGGCACAATAAGGAAAACCAAAACTATTTCCACTTATTTTTTTTAACAAAGGTATAGTTTACCAAATTGATCTAAACCTAGGTAGCTTACGAGAAAAGGCTTTTTTTTTTATATATATATATATAATATATATTTTTATTGTTATTTATGTCTTTTACATTTTGCATTCCCCTTGGGTAGCCCACCACCAATTCACCCGTGATCCATCTCCATGGTCCCTTGTGTTCTTTTCTATTCCATTTTGTGCCCTTTCCCTTCCCTCCCTCCGGCTCCCTCCTCCCCCCC
>PVIJ01009803.1:0-64423 GCA_004024925.1 Scalopus aquaticus | reverse complement strand
TATAGTCCTGTTATAAGTGAAACCATTCGATATTTTTCTCTTTCTTTCTGGCTTATTTCACTGAGTATGATCCCCTCTAATTCCATCCATGTCGCTGCAAATTGCATGTGTTTATCTTCTTTCCATGCTGAGTAGTATTCCATTGTGTATATGTACCACATCTTCTGGATCCAATCATCTGTTTTTGGACATCTGGGTTGCTTCCATACCCTTGCTATTGCCAGCACGGTTCTTTATCCGATCAAGCTCACCCTGAGAGTCTGGTGGATATAGACCTGGAATGATTACAGAATTCATCTGAGGACTGAGTCCTGTGACCGTGTCTGAGGTTATCCCAGTACATTTTACCCGAGCTCCGTAGAGAGGCCGATCTGGATTCCTAAAGAGACCGTGTCGGACCCACTTGTGCGTCTTGTGTCCAGGACAGTGTCAGGCACACTGCACATTCCTAGTAAATGACTATTAAGTTTGTGAATATTTTCCCCAATCAGAATCTGTGGATCCCACCTCGTTGCCTTCCATGCAAGTTAGCAGGTTAATTACATTTTTCCTTAGCGATAATGGAAGAATTTTTATCTGGATGGACTATGACAATAAAGAAGCTAATGACTTGACTGGTTAATCACCACATGAGGAGGTTATTCAGCAAAACTACCTTGCTTGGATAACTTTCAGCTAGACCAAGTACAGCTTCTTAAAAATTCATAGTGCCAGTAATTGTCAGCTCTTTTGGGTGCCAAAGTATTCTAAACTGCTAGTTTTGTGAAGGTAACCAAGAAAATATAAAAATCCAAACAAGTCTGAGACCTTTCGCTGTCGCTAAAGAATACAGTGAAGGACTATACAGCAAATGTGGCTTCAGTCATCAGTTTCTGAAATTGCAAAGATTTTCTCCAAATGAAAGTGATCCTTTATCCATAAGGGCAAAACGTATGTAGCATAAAAAGTAGAATCTCCACTGATGCTTTCCGAGAACACGGTTTCTCTAAGAGTGGCATGGGATTCATGGTGGTATTATTTGACTTTGAACAGAATTTTCTGGAGACCTTTTCAAGAGCATGTGTAACATTATGGAGAGAAATCTTTGGGCTATGGAATGCTGTGGCAGTTAGTCCCTAGGGATCATTTGAACAATGTGGAAGTAAAGAGCTGCTTGATCTGCTTTTATTGTGAGATGGGTGTGAATCTGGCTCATCCAAAAAACATCCACTCAGCCATGCCATAAATTCAGGCATGAAAGAGACACTCTCCTCTAAGACTAAAAACTAGTGGGGAGAAGATTATCTCATCGGCTACATTACTATTTAGATCGCGCTGCAGTGTGATTACATCCTGAAGGGTCTAATGAGAGAGATGAAATATGATCCTTGTACGATAAAATGCCCCCATTTAAGGTGGGTGGGTTGACAGGTATGTGTACTCATGGAAACAACTTTCAAATCAGGATTCAGAAAGTTTCATCACCTGGAAGTTTTCTCCTAACCCCCTGTTACTCGGTTCCTCTCCTTCCACCCAAGCAAGCACTGTCTAACTGAGTCACCGTGGATTAATTTTACCTCTCAGAAATGGAGGCAAAATGTGGACTCTGTTGTCTACTTTCGTTATCTAGTGTAATTTTTTAAAAAATTCTCCCATGGTGCTGTTGATACCATTTCTTTTTCTCCTGAGTAGTGTTTCATTTATGAAGGTGCCTCAACTTGATTATCAATGTACCTTGTGCATCTGAGCTGGGGGGGGCGGGGCGGGGACCTGCACAAACCCGGCCTTTGGCTAAGGCCACTACTCAGCCTGAGGTGCTGACCTCCGCAACATCTGTGCCACCGGGTAGAATTTACCAACCTGAGACCTGATTTGGGCATGATCTGTCTGCAGACTTTGGCCCAGCCTGGCACTCTGTTCCTCAGTGTGTGTGGGGAACGGCTAAGACTGACTGCTGCTGAGGAAGCTGACACTGCGCGAGTAGGACAGCGTGCATTACAGTCCCTCCCTCAGCCCTGTTGCCGAGGAGGGGAGACAGTGGAAGGAGACCAGCAGACAAGTAGCTCACTTTCCGGGAGAAGCCATGAAACACTTAAAAAAATGTTTTGTTTTGTTTTTTTAAGTCGTAGTATTTTTTCATCGTGGCGACATAGGCTTCCAACACTGTGTGATTTGGGGGGCACAGGCTCACACCTTTGCACATGCAGGTCGCCACCCCACACCCACCACTGAAGCACCCGGAGACCCCCCACCACTTGTAGCAATATGTGTTCTAGATCACCAAAGCTGGTGGCTTTTGTCAGGGAGGAAATGCACCTCCTGTTAGTGAGGGGTCAAGGGTCAGGTAAGAGATAAACACGCCAAGCCTGGGGGCGCAGAGGCAGAGCAGCTCAGGAGCCTGTGGCAGAGCGGTGTGTGCTTGCCTGTGTGAGGCTAGTGACGCGCCAAATAAACTTCTAAAAACTCTCCTGACCAAATCACCAGGCCCTGGGGATAGAGGGCAGTGAATCCTCGATCCCCGTGTTCCAGCACACGGCAGGAGCCCTGGCGTGGCCGCCCTGTGGGTGGGTGTTGAGGCAGCACAGTTGGTGGCAAGTGAGAGGGAAAGGCCGTGGGGACCCAGCTCGGGAGGTCTCTGTGCTTGTCTCGGGAGTTCGGAAATGGCCTTGCAGACCACCAGGGGAGGACGGAGCCTCCACTGGGCAGAGTGACATGGCAAGACTTGTTCTGTGGGCAACTTATCACTCTGGAGAGAGGAAGGAGAGGGGTTGGCTGCCTGGAGCTCACAAACACTTTGCACACATACATGTGGGCAGAGATGAGGCCTCGAGCAAGTGTGTAACAGAGGACTGTGGAGAGGGTGGTACTAGGAAGGCCTGAGGCGGCGCGAAGCCAGTCTCCCTGGAGGTTTTTCAAGGGGATGTGAGTGGGAACGATTTGTAACCAGAACACGGTGGTAGAGCGAGGTGATGGTGACTGGTCAGATGAAATGGGGTGGGGTCTGGGACGGAGAGCCTGGGGATTCCCTCCCTCCTCTGCTGCTGCCTGTGGTCACCTCTGGCCAGGGGGGTGTGACCGGATCGCTCTGAGGCTGACCTGGTTGTGCAGGGTCGGGTCTACCCCAGTCTAAACCTGGCCACTTCGTCTGGGCCTGGGTACTCTGGTCTTTCTGCTGCCCCCGCATGTGGCTTTTTGAGTCCACATTGAATTTTCCTCACTAAGAGAAAAAACTAAAAAGAGCAGACACTTATATCTGCAGAAATGTTACTCGATGTTAAAAAAAATATAATAACATGGATACATCTTACAACTTCTAGCCTGAATCTGTTAGGCTGCTGCTATGGCAACCCCAACAGAAGGGATTCAACAAATCCCCACCCCACCCCTTCCCGAAGCGTATACCTGACAGTCCCTCTCCTAGGGAGGCTGTCTCCCTTAGATTACACCCACTAAGTGAAGATCCAAAGCAAAGAGACAGAAAATAACATCTTCTACCAATCTGCTTGTCATTTAGAAAAAGCTCCCTGTATAAATGTCATGGAAACAAGCTGTTCTCACAGAAAGAAGAGACGAGAGCCCTTCCTCACTGGCTTCCCTCTCAATTTTAATCTTCCTAATAAAAGGGTAACACAAAGCAAATGTTAAGTGTTTGAAAGCAAATATCCCTGGAGCTTGGCCGTGGCGGTGCAGCCGCGCTCAGCTGCTGGTAGACCCCGGGCAGCAGGGACTCAGGAGCTCCCTGTCCCCGGAGCCAGCTGTCTGCACCGAGCGCTCAGGACAGGCTCACAGGACACAGCCAGTGTTTTCCTTCTCATTGGGACGGAGGATCCATGCTGGAATCCCAGTCGGAAGGCTGAGAACTCTGTTAACACTCATGGGCACCTAGTGTGAACAGTGAACTCACTGTGCTTTGGCTCTTTGAGGCTGCCCAGAGTCGTGACTGTGTGCACAGGCTGCGGCAGAAGGCAGGGTGTACTGCACGCTCCAGCAGAATGTTGTGGAAGCTATTTGCCCAAAGAAGGAGTCTTTGTTTTCAGCTGGGATTGGCAGGGAAGGTTCCATAGGAAGTAGGGTTTGAACTGAGTCCCTGAGCACCAGTAAGATTGGAACTGCAGAATTAGGAGAGAAGGGAATGGCAGGAAGACGCTCAAAGACGGCAAAATCTTGGACGAGTGTGAACAGGCACGGCGCTGCCTGGCTGGCTGGGGGCTCAGGCGCTCCTGGGGGGTGTGTGTGGCAGCAGTGCTCACACTCAGAACCTGCTGATTTGCTCAAGGCTGTGGGGCCTTCTTGGGAAAGGAACTTGACTCTTGCCTCTGCTTAGGGTTGACCTAGAAAGATGGGCATAGCAAAGTTGGGGGTGAGGTTAAAGAAACTAAATTGTAGAGAGAAATGCCAGAGCCTCTGGAAAAGAAACCCCCAGAAAGTGAGAAGTTAAGCCTGACAAATTAGACTCAGCATAGTGGCCTGCGGGTGAGAGAGGGGACGTGAAGATGTGGGAGAGAGGTGATTGCCAAGCCTTTATAGTCGGGACTCTAGAAGCCCTACTGAGTAACGTCTCTAAAGGAGATAAACGAGTAGAGGTTTTTGTGTTATAACCACGTCAAAGGCAGTGGCCTCTGTTCAGGGTCACGGAGGGACCTGTCCGCATGACCGCCAGGGGCCAGTGACAGCGGCCACAGCCCAGGAGGCAGAGCAGCGCCACCAGCAGCCAGGAGACTGGCACACACGGGCCCTCCTGGACCCGGCAGCGAGGAGGGCAGTCTCTGAATGGCAATGGTTTGCGCCCAGAAGTCACCGGGCAATATGGTAGACCCCTGGAGAATTCGGGATTTCGTACATGGACACATAAACCCGTGCTGTGCAAGGAAGCCCGGGCTGGGTAAAGAATCCATGGCTGGTTCTGTGGACCAATCTTAAGAGCCTTCTGCAGAACACCGGTAATGAGCAGGTGTGGCCGTGGGCAGCGTGTCGGCAGGCGGGAAGAGCGCAAAGCAGTGAGCGCATCTTTGCGGAAGACCAGGACCGGGGTGATGCAGCGCGCCAAAGGAGGAGGCTGGTGAGCCCTGGTGCGCTGAAGAAACACCAGCCGAGGGAAAGACCAGGGTCTTGTCTGCTTGGTTGGTTGACGGAGCATGAGTAAGAGCAGAAGCAAGAATAAGTAAAAACTTATTATGAAGGTTAAAAAGACAAAAAATCAATAAATAGTATGGTGGTAGATTGGGCTTTAGAATCTGCTGACTTTGCTCCTGCCTGGGGCCCTTGACTGGTGTAGAAACTCGGATACAGGTAGATGCTTTGATTATTGCTAGGCCTATTGATAAAATGATGGTGTGTACAGCAGTTCAAAAGCTTCAACTAGTTGTCTAGTTGAGGAAAATTCTAACTCGCACAAGATGCTCACGCAAGATGCTCTGCCAGTGCACAGACTTTAAACAGTTTTAATACAAATAGGCGCAGAATTGTTTTATTCACTGAAGACCAAGTTCAACATTGCAATTACATTGAAACTGGCATTTATAGCTAAGCAATCATTGCTGGTATGAGAGAGCACCGACTTTTCATTGCTGATTACTGTTACTAGTTACTGAATGATAACATAATAATACTCAGGGAGGTATTTCTTCCGGGGCATTGGAATCACATTGACTTTTTAGATCGTTATGCGAGAAGTGGTATCTTCATAACATTGAGTCATCCCATCCATAAATATGGCCTGTCCCTCTAGTTAGAATTTGTGAGAAATAACTGCCTGCAAGAGGACTAGAGTAAGAAATGCCTGATTGTGTGTGTGTGTGTGGGGGGGGGGAACAAAAAAACCCACCTTTTGATGCAGGGACTTTTGCTAGCGATGCAGTGGTTCAATTCTCCTCTGTTGTCACTATTGCTAACCTCTTACATGCTGTGCCAAGATATCTTTTGGTCTTTTTTTTTTTTTTTTGACAAGAACATAATTTCAAGCTTAACTGTAAACGTGGGCCCTGAAATCACTTGCCAGTTATCATTTTTGAAGTGTTAGGCTCTAAATGACGCAGAAAAATTCCTGTGATGCGTCCATATTTTTGGTCTGCTGAAATAAAACTTCAGTCAGTTGGAGCTCCCCTGGGCTTTAAACCAGTAGGTTTCAGGGGGTTCCCATAGGCACCAGAGGTGTGCCTGTTTCCTCGGGGTGTCATTCAGACTGGCAGCTGCCACTGTGATCTGTCCGTCTCGCTGCCGACTGCTGCTCCAGGCCGCCTGTTCACATTCTCCCGAGTGGGCGGTGCCTGGACCGAGTCAGGGCCTTGCACACGGACACATTCTGCTCCTTTGTGAGCCCGAGCTTTGGCGACAGCTTTGCTTTCTTGCCTTGCTCTGGCACATAGATCACTGTGCTGCTCCACTGCCAAAGGATGGTGTGAAGAACACCGTGAGCTTGTGTTGGGCCGCATGGCGAGCGGTAGCATGCCGGCGTCTCGTTTGTTTCTGCGCTGTGGCAGAGGGGCCTGCTGGGTGCTCACCCTCTCCTTCGGGCTCTACCTGGAATTGGCCACCCATCCACTTTATTCTACCTCCAAATCTTCTGGGCTTACTGTCATCTTCTCCCCAAGTCTTGACCTGAGTAGCAATAGGTTTTAGGATCGATTCTTCAAGACCTGTGAGTGTCTGACCTCTTCCCCCACCCCATGTCTCAATGCTTTCCTTACAAAGCTTGCAGAAAATTTATTTTTCAAAAATCTGTTATTTTTACTAGTTTAGTGAATGTGCATAAGGTAGGACATAAATGTGTAGCTCAGCGGAACTAAGACTGATTCCTTTTTACAAGTGTAAAAGCCAGATTCCTCATCGTGCCCCAGCTAGAAGTCCAAACGACCATTGATAATGCCATCTACTGAAAAATCTTTCATTTTCTCTAGTTCTCAATGCTGCATTAGTTATAAACCCAGTGTCCATAAATGAGTCTGATTGATTCTGTCTAGTCTTTCTCTTCCTCTGCCAGAGCCATGCTGTCTTGAATTACTGTGCACATATATGTTGACATCAATAAGTGAAAGACTTCCAACTTTTGTCTTTGAAATTGATTTGGTGTCTTGACTGTTGCAGTCTTTTTAAAATGCTAAAACTACCCTTTCATTGTTTCCAAAAGTTCTTCTGTGGCACTGGGATCACACTGACTTATATAGATCAATTAGATGAGAAATGGTATCTTCATACATTTGAACCATCCCATCCATAAACATGGTATATCCCTCTGACTAGGCTGTCCTTTTTAAAAAATCTTAAAGATTAATTTTTTGTGTAAGGGTCTTTTACCCTTCCATTAAATTTACTCCTTGATTTTAAAAATGTTTACTGCCATTTCAAATTGTATTTTAAGAATAGTTTTACATAGCAGACAAAAGATAAATTGGAGGCATTCAGCAGGGGAAGGGGAGGGAGAGGGATTAGGGGTTCAAGAGCAGGAAGACTACACCTGAGAGGAACGATGTAAAAAACAATATATATAAATTTAAAAAAATACAAAAGCTTTAAAAAATAGTTTTATAATTATTCATTACTGAATGACTTTTCTGTATTAGCCTTTATCCAATAAACTTGCAGATCCCCCTCATTAATCTTATCATTGATCTATAAATTGTTTGGGATATTTATATACATAGTCATCATGTCTGTATCACTATGCTGTCCTAATCTTGTGTGGACAGTAGTTTTTCTTCCTTTTCAGTGTTTATAAATTATTTTATTTTGCTTCATTATGTTGTCTAGATATTCTAGATAAATGATGGTTAGAAGTTATAATAAAGACAACATGCAGGATACAGATAGAAAAAATCAATGTGAGGTTAGAAGACATGGAGTATGAGATTGTCTAACATTAAACTAATGGACATTCCAGTAAAAAACAATTGTGAGATCAGGAGAAACAATATCAACCTTAAGCAAAATAAATAATGGGATTAATAATATCTAGACAAATTATAATGAAAGTCAGCTCATCATAAACTTAGATTCAAAGTGAAAGAGAGAAAAATGTTGAGTTTTTTTAAAAAATTCATCGAAAGTTACATTTCAGTTATAAACAATATAAGCCTAGAAGCAATGGAATCTTTAAACAGGCATCAAAGGACTCATACAAACCATTACGAGAATGAGATCTATGTATAGAAAAAGAGCTAAACTACACTATGGATCAGAGAATTGTAATTAAAACTATATTGAGTTATTCTCACACATCGACCAGAACACCAAACACTAAAATGAGCAGAAATAACTAGTATTCCTGACAGTTTACAGTGCGTGGAACTACACTGTGCCACTTTTGGGGAATGCAAATAAGTATGAGCACTGTCCCCTTCTCTCTGCTTTCTGTAAGAACTTACTGTAACTGCTCCTTTCTGCTGACCCTTTGCTTTTCTTGTAAAATTTCATTTTGATATGATTTCAAATTTATAGGAAAGAATACAAAGGACTTCTAATTATGCTTTCCCTAAATTTGCTAATTAATATCTCTGCAAGTTGCTGTTTCAATCCAGCCAACTTTTCCCACTGTCCAGGCCCACCCGATGTACAAGGAACTTTTTTGCTCCATTTAAGAAGAAGTTGAAGGCATTACACTCCTTTATCAGTTCTTGAATGTCATTACTTCCGAAGCAACCCAATATCGTTAGCCAAAGAAGAAGATTTAAGATTGATACCAGAACTATTACCCATCGGTCATACTCAAAATTTGCTCACTTTCCTGTAATACCTTCTGTGTTTTGTTTTTTTCTCTTTGTCAGTTTCTAATCCAGAAAGGTGACTTGCATGAAATTGCTATTAGTCTTTAGATTTTAAAAAGTTATAGTGGTTTGGTCTTTTTGGGATTATCATTTTTTATTGTTATTGTTTTGTTTTGGAATGGCAGAAGAAAGAATTATTGGCTTTATTTTTAGGAAATTTCTTAATTGAGATACCATTAGGGTCCCCATCATCAGATAGTGCTACCTCAGCACCCAGCCCGAAGCACCCACAGTCTTCCACCACTGTATCTAGGTTTGAGAGAAATTCTCCCATACCGTTTTCTAAAACTTGAGTAGTTTAACATTTAGCAGTTTGATGCCTTTGAACTCTAATCTTTTCTATGGATCTAACTATCTTTTTAAAACTATTCACCCAGTTATCCCAGGTCATTAACTTAGAAGTGTGTCTTTGCTGCAGTCACCTGAAATGTCCCCCCTTACCATGTAATGAATTTCCAAGTGTACTTCGTTATATTTTCGGATTTTCTATTCTGAACATTTCACAGTCACGTCTTCCTACTATTGTGGCAGTGCCATGTATTTTAATTATACAGGTTTTATAGTGTTTTCAATTTTCTCGACAGAAAGATCATTACCCATAGCTTTCTCAAACACAAGCTTTTTATTAAATTTATTTGGTTAAGAATAAATTGAAAAATAATTTGGCGGCTGCTCTTGCAGCCCACAGCAGCCGCTTTGAGAGCACTGAGCGCTTTCTCACCAGTGCGCTCTGTTTAGCCACTCACCATCCACCCCTCCCTGAACACGCCCCAGTGCACTTACAAGGGCTACAAAATTAGTTGTTAAAGAAACAAAGTTGAAAAGGCCTTACCACAGTCATTTAAGGAGGTATTTCCGCCTCATACACATTTTCTCTGCACAAACTTAGAAATAACAGTGTTGGCTCAATGAAGGACTTTTTGTTTCTCATATTCACTGCCCCCAATCCCCCCCCCAACCAACAGGAAGGCTATTTTGGACTTAGATGTGCAAATCCCACAGAAATATGAACGTTCAGGCTAACAGTTCCATTGATGAGCAGTAAAACCAATAAAAGTTGGACTAAGTGAGATGCGGGAGGATGGTTTCCTGTGTGAGTCAGCATGACACCAGAGCAGGTTATAAATGGAAGGTTGGAAGAGACGGGTGAGCACCCGCTCTAGCCCCTCAGAGGGGTGGTCGGTGGCACTGTGAACATTCCGGCCTTTTGCCATAGAATATTGTACGTCGAGAATGTTATGGGCAGAAGGTGTCAGATTGTTGTACATCTTGCCAAATGCCGTCTTACTAAACAATTTGGATTTCTCCTTTACAGTGAAGACACACTTTGGTTGCCTTTATTTCAGGATCTCCTGTCGCCCCTCATGCGCCCTCTGGGGAGGCCCAGTGCCCTCACCCTCTCCAAGCACCTGAGGCGCTGGCCTGAGTCAGATTCAGCTGGAGTCCCCGGCTGGCCAGGCTTGCCAGGGTGACAGGTCCTGTCACCCAGTGGGTGGTGGCAACCGAGTTGGTTCTGTCACTGCTTTCATTTCCTCATAATTCCTTTCTCCAGGGTAAGAGAGTCCAGGGAAGTTGGTGACTCTGCAGTTGGGCCAGAGAGAATGAGAAGAGGTCTTTCCTAGCAAGGAAGAGGGAGGCGATTTACCACCCGGTAGAAGGCTGGGGAGAGAGTGTCCCTCTGTTGGGGCTTCTGCCTGAACACAGTCTGCTGGCAGCTGCTCCCTCAGACCTGGCGTGTGGCTATGGAGAGTACCTGAGGTGTTCCGTCTGTAGGCCCTACTTCCGGGTTCACGGGCTCCTGTGTGAAACACAAGGGCTAAGAAGCCGACTCAGGGCTTTTCCCCCCTTTTGGCCTCAGAAACTGAGCAAGGGCCTGTGCATCGGGGCCCTGGCAATAGGACGGTGAGCAGACACCCGATCCGCACCTCATGCCCCTCTTCCCAGGGGGCTCCCGCCCCCACAACAGCTATGAATTCTCTTTGTCAACCAGTTTGATTTTTTTTTTTCCTCAATGGGTTGGCTTGACAGTTCAGTTCAAACACAAACTGTGCCCATGTGCGCCACAGACTGGGAGAAGGATGTGTGAGCCCGGAACCTGCGGAGACGGATTTGGGGAGCAGGGCAGCCTGTGGCCCCAGGCTGGGGAGTGTGCCAGCACTCTCCCCCGAGCCCCCGGGGCCTGCACACAGGCAGGAGCATCTC
The DNA here is from genome assembly GCA_004024925.1 of Scalopus aquaticus. Taxonomy (NCBI): domain Eukaryota; kingdom Metazoa; phylum Chordata; class Mammalia; order Eulipotyphla; family Talpidae; genus Scalopus; species Scalopus aquaticus. Next base: position 53,483 of record PVIJ01009803.1, on the reverse strand, counting down.
CGCACTTTGGGTCCTGTTTGTAAACAGACTGTGCGGGTGGCAGAGGGAAGAAAGAGTATGCCGAAATCACGCAGCCAGCCAGAGTTACTGAGGCTCTAGATCACGCTGAACCAGCGGACAACAGTGGCAGAACTTGGGTCTGAACAACCCAGGCCAGAGTTTAGTCATGAGCTTTGAGAACTAATCAGGCAGATGAGATGGATGTGAGGTGTAAGAAAGGCGGGTCCTAGGGAGACTCTTGACCCAGGCAGGGTGACCCAGCAGGAGTCTGGGCTTTTCATTGTTATTTTATTGTTATTTTACACACAACAAAAAAGAGACTGACAGGGAGTCACAGTGGAGGCTGAGAAGAGGCTGTTCAAGTGCATGGGCAAGCAAGGCTGTGGGGCCGCTCTCTGAAAGACACCAGGCCTGACTTCACCCTCGGGCCATGTCTGTGCTGTCACCCTGCTTGTCCGCTGGAGCCAAGTGGAAACAGGGAGCTGTGGACTTTTAGTTCTTCCCTCCCTCAAGGTTCATATTCACTACTGGCTCTTCTCACAAGTCCCAGCATCTGTTTTGGACTATGGTTATTTGATTATTACAGGTGATCCGATGAAGATTTTCTCAGAAAATAAACAAGGGAGGAGAAATCAGGGAGAAAACGTACAGTATTTTCTAGATCCTATTATGCATTCGGTTCATTTTCATTTCAAAAGCAGGGCATGTTCTTTCCAGCAACTCACCTGCTTTCCTGTGTGAGGGAAGTGATGAGGATTATCGAGGGAGGTGGGACCATCGTGACTGAAACTAATCCGTGCTTAGCAAATGTTGGGTGCTGGCTGTGGAGAAGGGAAGTACGGCCAGGTGTGGCCGGCTGAGGTGTAAGAGCAGGCTCTACTAGTATTATCAATTCTGAAAAACAAAGGGCCCATGACAGCAAGGGCGGGTCAGCACCAAAGGGCTGTTGTCCCAGGAGCTGCAGAGGAGTCAGTGTTCAGATGCCCTTGGGGACGGGGGTGCTGGGTGATGAAGGGCTCGTCAGCAAATCACCGGCCACCAGGTCCACACCACGAATGGGTGCCCTCCTCCTCTTTCAAACTATGGTTATTTGGTTGTTTTATTTTTAAAGCACAGAAACCTAGATGCTGTCCTTTTGTTGGAAATACAGCCTTCCTGTGCGGTTTACAAAAGAGCAGAAAACGCGAGGTCCATTTTGGAGGCTTAAAGATCGACATCCCACCGGAGCTGCAGCTGATTGGAAAGAGGAAGAACGCAAGGTAATGTAACCTCGGTCAACACTCGCTCGCTCCTCTTTTCAGCCAGAGGAGTGATCCATTATTCTTTCTCTAGTTCTAGTCCTCTGGGGTGGTGGTGCTAATCGATCAGATGATAACTAAACTTAATTATCTGCCACTCTGATTTTAGTCAGAGTGTACAGTATGCAGGAATAAACTTCCTCAACTGCAAGAACAAATCATTCCTCTTTTCAAAATTTCTCTGACACCGCATGTTTACATCAAGTACTTGATAGATTTGTATGTAACCCCAAATACATAAAGGAAGATTTTAATTTTATCCTTAAAGTAGAAACCTTGATGCAGTATTTTCAAGTTTATTTAACTTGACAGTTTGGCTGTAATAGTGGTGCTCTAATAGTTTTCCTGTTACTTATTATTAACAACTGCCCTGATCCTAGGCAGACATAAAATAAGATGTATGGATGAGGGTTTTTTCCCAGCCACTTTGGATGAGTAGTAATTGGTAAGCAGCTTTCATGCCATGTAAAGGAAACATGCTTATGTGTCCTTGTCCCAAAAGGAGAGTCTTGATTTTCCACATGTGCCGTAGACACTGTCAACAGTTATGATCTAATTAATCACTTAAGTATGCAAGGTGCTGATAGCTAGTCCTGTTAGGGGATAAAAGTGCTTGGTAGACCAGCCCCTTGCAATGAGATGTGTTTGCGGCATACCTACCCCGTTCCCTTGCCAGAAACCAGCCATTACCCAAATGCAAACAAGCGTGACACACCTTGCGAGTGGTGCCAGAGCCGTCGGCTTCCGTGTGCCCGAGTGCGCGCAGACACTGGCGCCGTTTCTAGGGAGGGGCGACGTGCCACGCGGAGGCGCGTTTGTGCTGTGTCAGGAGCTCTGCAGACGCAAGTGCACGTGAGCCCGCGTGCTGGTAACAGAAGCGGGGCCTCGTAGCCCCTCATCGTGAATGAATGCTTGGGACGGTAGGCCAGAACGAGTTTAGAGCTAAAACTCGGCAGTACCAGCTCACAGTGCTGGCATTTTCTTGACGCTAATTTGCTAGTAAACTGGCAATGAAATTCTTGACAACATCTGTGCTCCCTGTTTAAATATATATTTACATATACAGAAATATATTTATTAATATATTAAATATGTAGCTATAGTTATAGGTAAATGTATATTTACACACATCGGAACAGACCAACATATATATGTTTTGATCTGACAGGCTCCTTTTCCACAGAATTTGGAAACAATTGACTCAGAAATGAGGCTTTGTAACCCCAGGAGGAGTCAGCTGGGCTGTGGGTCCAGCGATCATGTGTAATCTCTCCTGATGAGAGAAAATCGTAGTGAGTGGATTAACTGGCCTTTTACCTTGAAAATAATGGGAGACATAAACCTTTAAAAATGTCAAATGAGCGAACAAATCTGTGCAGAAATTAACTTTTTTATTATATATCATATAATGTAGTAGTAAAGTTTGTTTGAAGTGCATGAATAAAAAGTTAGTGAAATTACAGGAGGAACAATCTATAGAGCAGTAGTAGGTGCATTCCCTGTGCATCTGAAAGAAAAAAAAAAGAGTTTTCACTCATTTTGGCCTAAAACTCAGTGTTCAGGTTCCCAGGATTCTGACATCAGAACCCGGATAACGCTGATTAGAACCATAGGGGCTTTACAATAAAAGCTAAAATATTGACCATATGATGGCAAAAAGTCTTATTTTGTGGTTAACTGAATCTCTCCTAGCTGCTCTCTGATGAAGTCGGGGGCGCCGTGGAGGAAGACCGCCGCCGCCGCCGGGACGAGGACGGCGAGCGCTCGGCGCCGTAGGGGCCCTGCTCGCCGTAGCTCTCCATCTGAGCCTCGATGAAGTCTCTCTGCTGCTGCCTCACGGTCTGGCCGATGAGCCCGGGGAGGGCGTGGATGCTCCCGATCAGAGTCTCTAGTTTGGTTTCCAAGGTAACAATCCTTTTCTCGAAGTCTTCACTCCTTTCATTTAAGTCGGATATCATGTCGTACATGATGTTCTGGGTCTGGAAAACGGGAGGGAGAGGGAGAGAGACTAAGGGCCATGGCTCAGTGACACCTCAGCAGACTGTCAGCCCCCCGAGCTCGCGGCCTGGCCGCTGGTGGTGACACACAGAGTGCCAGGGACCTGGACACCGACGCTCGCAAAGCCAATTTACTGTCTGTCCAGTGCCAGGGTTTAGGGATGTCAGATCTGGGCACCACGGTGCCAGCTGCAGGGAACACTGCACAGGCAGAGGTGTTAGGTGGTATAGACAGAGTTTGATTTAAAATGTGTATCTTTCAGGGGATGTTACAAAAGCTGGCATATCAGAATCATTTTGCAACATGCTAATATCAATTCCCACAGGCTAAAATTTTAAAACAAGCAGATTTCAAGAACAATAAATCATAGTCAGATGGTATACTGAGGCTGAGCAGAAATTTGGAGGGTGGACTGTGAATGCCTTGGGTATATTGATCAAGTCATCGAGTAACTTCTATAAGCTTTGCCATTCTGTGTCCCACGGTATCAGTTCTCTGTCCTTAAATAGCAGTTTTACAGATAAGCACTGAGAGAAGAGAACCACAGGGGACACCACTGGCCCTCCTGGTTGGTTTTGGCATCATCAGAGCTAGGTGGTTTCAAATTGGAGGAGGGATGTTTTTGGTGTCCTAGCAGATCTCACAATGGATTGTGTTCATCAGAGTCTCATAATTCTTGACTCTCAGTTACAGTTCCTGAGGTTTCCAAGAGATTGGGAGAAGCGGGTGGTCCGGAATCAACCCTTAAACTTAGCTTTTCCTCTTCAGCTTATTTCCCTTTATAATAAGACCTCGTGCCCAGATGAGCAGCTTCTTAATGATAATATGCTGACTAAATACGGACGATGCCATTCTGAACACAGGCAGCTCATTTTAACTTGGCCATAAAGGCAGAGTATAGTCACTGCATTTTTACTATGCAGTCTTGAGACTATGTGAGAAGCAGCCATTCATGAGAAAATACTGAAGACTTCTGGATGGATGGAAAGTCCTGGGTCATCACAGTGAACACGGCAGGAAAGAACTCATTTGAAAGAAACAGCATCTTACCTTGTAGCTTTACTCAAAGGTGAATTATTATCATTCTATACTATACTAAATACTAAATTTATCTATCATATGAAATATAACTAGTGTATATTGTATTACATATATGTAATAATATATGTAATATATTGCATATATGATACAATATACATATATGTGTATGTATACATATATGTGTATACATATATGTGTATATATCTCTCACACACACACACACTAGTTTGAATCTAAGAATACCCAGTTTCTTTCATGATTTAACCTAGGCGTGAGGAAAGTGCCTGTGCCTGCCCCATCTTTGGGGGTGACACGGCCCAGCAGGAGCGTGTGCGTTAGGAAGAGGGGCGTCTTCACACTCAATCTCAGCTGCTCAGCCTCAGTGCAGGCTGCAGGCTGTCCTGGGGGAAGGTGTGAAATCCTTATCCGCTGCTCTGAAGGAATGAGATACTCATGTTCAGCACACCCCTGCAGTAGCCTTTCAGCTGCTGAGCTTGTCTGGGAACCTGGCTTCCGTAAGGAGCCGATTATTTAGCAGCTGCCCCTAGCTCAGAGGGCACGGTGCTCCCCACCCCTTGGGGTCTTTAGCCCTGGTCCTGGCGAGTCCTCCTCCTCCCCGGGCGCTTCCCTGCTCCAGCTTCTCTTTAAGCTCTGCTCCTGACCTCTGCTCCTTCACCTAAGGTGACTCGGAATCGTGAGTGTGATAAGAAAACTCCATCCTACCATCCAGGGCCATTTTGGGGTATTTGCCTATGACACCAGCGCTGCAAACGCGAGCAGAGCACAGCGGCCCTGCTGGTCCAGAGGCAGACAGATCTGCACACTTTCTCCAGGGCCGCTGCCAAGAGCTAGCTGCTTGATGGGAACATGGTCTGCTGCTTCTGAAACCTCCTTATTTAGGGGTTCTCCCCAGAGACGGAAGAAGATTCAGGGGAGGCATCAGCCTGGAAAGCCAGCACCATCTGGTTTCTCACGCTGATGAAAAGCAGCAGGAGGGGCTGCTGACAAGGCACAGGCGTCTCCCCTTACCCTCTCATGGCTGGCACATGTAGGACGCCCCCAGTCACCCCGAAATAGGGACAGCAGAGACCACTCAGTGAAGCAGCAGTGCTGGAGTGGAAGCTGACCGGCCTCTCCTAAAGTTCCCTCTCCCGACCCAGCCGAGGCTCATTTCCTCTTGTCTGGTGGCGCCAGACGAGCCGGTGTGGTTGCCTACAGTCCGCTGTCGCCTGACACGTGAGTGTCTGTGTGCCCCAAGGCACGAAATGGCGACCTGACCTTGCTCTGTTCTTGTCTAGGGAACGTGCTGAAGAGGAAAGGTGGCAAGGAGTTGATGGAAACTGCTTCGGAACTCTGGAAAATGAACGGGCCCTTGGAAGTCTCTGGAAGCCAGGCGGGGCGCACTGAGCCGCTCTGGGGAGAGTGCCTGATGAGCCGCTCAGACTTCGGGCCCCTGGCCGTGCGCACATGGGGCTGAGGTGGGGCGGAGGTAAGTCTGTTAGATGGTCTGGGGGAACTTGAGAATTGTGAAATCATTTATTACTTTAAATAGATTCTAAATGTTTGATGTGTAGACCTCAAATGTGAAGGCATTAAAGAAACCAAATTCGGCAGGTTTCAGACTTGAGAAGTAAAGATAGTGATCGTGCGTTTTCGGTAGCGCTGCCAGGGAGAGGTGCAAGTTAATCGTTTCTTTCAGCCACGTATATCATTATTGGTTAAAAAAAAAAAACAAAACCACATTTATTATTTGCAAATTACGCCTTTCTGGATATGAGGGAGGGAGGAAGAGGTCAGAGATTTTCATCCTCCTCAGAAGCCCTGAGCTTGGATGAGCGTGTGGGGCTGAGCGTGAGCCCACACTCACCTGACCTGCACCCCCAGTGCTTTGCACTTGGCACCTGGTGATTCCAAACTCACTCACAAGTAGGGAGTCTTCTACTTTTGTACTTCTCAAGAGGTCATATGCTTCATGAAGTTGCATTTCCTGAGCTGCATTCGGGGGGGATCTTTGTGAAAATAATGACTGAGTTTCCATCCTCACAGTCGGTCATGGCAGCTCTTTTTGGTCAGGTGAATTAAAAAGTGTCAAAGGTCATTTAGCGTGAATAATCTTTAGAATGTATTGATGATGTGCTATCACTCACGCTTGGCTGTCAGGCACTCTCCTGAGGCCGAGTCCTCGAGAGAAACGTTTCCACAGACTTTGTGATGCAGCGTCCTGTCCCTCCTCCGCTCCTCCCTCCGCGCTCAGCACCGCCCCAGTCCACCCACGTCGGGCTACATTCTAATTTGGACTTTATCTTTTGTTCCCAGGAAACTTGACGTCTTCTATGATACTTGAGAATTTATGGCAACCAAAAGTTCATTCATCTGCTTTGAAATTTCAAAGCCTAACATTGCCTGGGTGAGTTTGGTTGCTACCATGGATGCTAAGTCAATTAGAGTATGGGAGAGGGAGACGGAAACTTCAAGGTCATCATTCCCCAGATTAGAACGAGGATCCCGTAGTGGCAGGATCAGGCCCCGCCACCCGAGCTCTCCTCACTGCTGTTCATTCAGACCCTTGGGGTTTACTATTCATTGTGGACAAGGAGAATACAGACCGTGGAGAGAAATGGGGGGCTTTAGTTACAGGGTGTCAGAAAGAACCTATTTCAGGGGCTGGTGTTTGATAATTTTTAGAGTGGATCTAACAGCGCAGATGTGGCCCCAGCTGGAAGAAGACGTCACACCAGTGTCTGGGCAGCTTTTCTTTCTCTTAAGTGGTTTTGACCGAAACATGACCCCTCTTTAAAACTTCAGGTTTACAAAGACATTCTGAGGTGTCAAGTGATACAAATAAGCAAGTGTTATTTCTACAATGGCTGTCGTTCTGTAGAAAAGTGTGGAAACTAGCATTTGTTTGCCAGTGTAAACATCTGTCTTTTCTACAATTGTAGCTTGTTTCTTTCCTAAGATGTAGTTTCGTCCTTTCATTGTTGGCCTTTCTTGCTTGTACCCTTTGATTCATGCACTTGTGTCTCTGTCATTCTTTCCACCCTCCTTTCTAACTATCTCTTATATCTGTCGTTCTATCATTCTTTCATTATACGATCTATTTTTCTTCCTATCTTTCGATCATTCTCTTTCCATCATTCTTTCTGTCTCTCATTCAGTTTTTTCCTGTCATTCCATCTTCCTGTCATCATGGGCGGGGCCGAGCCCACCTACACCATCCAGTCTCTGGTCTCTGCTCTTCTCCCTCACACCTGCCAGTGCCTCTCTGCTTTCCCACGTGTCCCCTGCACGATGCACCTCACAGCCCCCCCATGTGTTCCCTCCCTGCTACAGGCGTTCTCTCACACACACCCCCATTCCCAAACATGGCGGTGTGCAGCCTCTATGGGAACAGTATGGACACTCCTAAACATATTTCAGAATTATCTCCTACAAATGCCATGTCTTGATGGTTGACAGTATTCCTATTTTGCAAGCTGGGTTTACTTGGGATAAGTCTTACAAATGTGACAGCAGAATCTGAAGAACCACAAGTTATAAAAAGTGATTACTTCCTTTGAAAGACAACTTTCATGGTAAGATATAATTTCTGGTATTTTGTCTAATTGGAACTCGACAGTCTTCTGAGTTTGTTTGAAACATGTAAAAATAATTTCACTGGTTGGTCCCAATTTAGGATTTGCTGCAACCTCAGAGTCAGAACAGGAGCTGGTTCTGCTCTTGCGGAGATGAAACTCTGCTACAAGCAGGATTCACAAAGGTATCATCCCATTTTCTACTTCTGTTTCTAAGGGTACTTCCAAATTACATCGAGTAAGACAGCTTTTCGACTAATGTATATAAGGCAGTAAGGGTTTTAGAAAAATTCTTTGACTGCAGTCTGTTGGTTTGGTTGATGAATGACCTCGGGGTGGGCTCTCCTGCAACATGATTCATTTCTGTGCAGCGATGACGTCCAGCAGGGTCGGGCTGAGCTGCCCGAGCTTACCTTTGCCAGATCCACCAAGGTGTTTGCTTGGTCATTCAGTTTCCTCTGCTCCATTTTGACACTTCTTAATCTAAAAGACAGAATCTGCAGTCAGAAAGGTTCCCTGCTTTCTCTGGCTATCAAACGCCTTCCAAAGAGCATGCACAAAATTGACAAGAGCAAGTAACTGCATGGATAATGCCTTGAACACTTGGGGGGAAGTCCAAACTGGTTATGTGTCTGGTACAATGAGAAGCATGCTTCCCCAACACCGCAAAAAGGAAAGGAGAGAGAGTAAGAGATGAGGTGTCCATAGGACAACGATGTACCAGGTAGTTAAAGTTGAATTGAGAAGGGCTCATAAGGTTTTAACCGTATGAGAAAAGCCAAAACATTCCTTCAAGCCCCAGTATCGTGGCAAATAGACATAGGAAGAAGTATGCAAAGCAACTGGAATTTCCACAATGTTGGAGCAGCGAGCGCCTTCCTATGCCTACGTGACTAGATACAGGTATTAGCCCTGTTTAGTCCGAGATGGGTTGGGTTAGGTATTTGCACCTGATGAGACACAGTGATAAGTGAGATTCTTATTAGCAAAAAGGAAACTTTTATTCAACCAGCAGCAAGATAACTCAAAACATAATTCTCTTATTCTTCGTTGTCTTTCCTGTGACTTTCATCTCAAACTGCCATCAACTCTGGAGGGAAGTCAGACCATTTCCTTGGGAGAACTGCCCTCGATTTTTATTGTAGATAAAAGTCAGAGAACAATTAAAGTGCCTGACAGATGGGAGCTCTACTTGCAAAGTTACTTTTAGAGTATTTGGAATATCATTGCATATATGTGATTGATAGTCAAAGGTCACTGTTCGAAAAAGAAAAAGCTTTCTGAATGAGAGCGCTTACTGTTCCTTACTTACTGGAGTATTTCAATGCATATAGCAAGAAATTAAGATTTTCCAACAAAAGTTGTTTATTTTTCCTTAAGCCAGAATTTCAAGGTCTTGCTCCAAAAGAGACCCCTGTCTCTCTGAGCTACTTAATGAAAAAAAATTCATGCTCACCTTATTACCTGGGTGGGGACTCATAGAGGATACTGTTAATGCTGATGAGGACTTTTTTATGATTTCCCAATTTAAATGAGAGGTAATTACATAGAAGGAATAAAAATTCACAGGGCAAGATTTTACTGCCAGGGAGATTTTTATAACAAACGTTCATGGTGTTTAGTGATTTTGTTCTCAAACTCAGATATCCAATATGTCACCAAATCTGCTCTGCAGTGACAGTCGCTCCTGCCAGGAAGAGTGTCGCTGGCACCTGCCTACACCACACTCTTCAACAATGTAAAACAGCTGAGGGTTAGGATTTGTCACTGCCACTGCCGCTGCTGTTTCTCTAGGAGAAAGCTTAGACCCTTTTGGTGCCATCAGAGAGATGGAGTATGTGCTTGTCTAAGAGATTTTAGACATTTAAATCCAATGTCTTGTTGAGAAGCATTTCTCTAAGTATTACAAGGGTTTAAATTTTTAATGCATGCCTTGGAAAAAGCAAAAAAAAAAAAAAAAAATTACCCGGAAGTGGATTAGAGAGGACAGGCGTGCGTTCCCTATCCTTCCTGGCTCTGATCTGACCTCAGTTTCCCCAGTTCTGGAGTGGAAAGGGTAGAGCAGGGCAGCCTTTCTGGCTGTGCCGCAGAGCTGGCTGAGGGGGAGTCCGACTCAATGACAGATGGAAAGACACTGAAATTCTCTCGAATCCTCTTCCAAATTTTGATGATTGCAAGAAAAGCGTCTCAGGCTGGGTCTATCCAGCCTCTAAGTCTTAACACCTGTTCTTCTCTCCTTTTTAAAAAGAGAGAGCAGGATCTCAGCGCTGAGCTTTTCTGCAGGCAAGCGCCTGTGGCTAAAAGTCCCTGTGCTGGAATTGTCACTTCACCTCTCCTCGTAGGGAGTGATGTATCTTTTTATGCATTTATGATGGGGATTCATACCAAGCTTTCTTTTCAGTTAGGTAAGCTGGCAAGAAGCGACTGGTGTTGGGAGACACCAGAGCAGATGCCTCCAGCAGTGTGTGAATGCGGAGAAAGTCCTCATTGCAAGGCTGGCGGAAGGGCCACGGATGGCCTCTTAGCTGGGGTGAGTACTTTGTCCCCCAAACAGCCGGGCCTCACCCATGGCTCGGATAACTCTGTTAGGTGTCTGACAGTAGAATTTTGCCCATTTGATTCTCTACTAACCTGGGAAGCTGACAGGGTAGCCCTATTTGATTGACATTCCTTAGCTCCCTGCCCTCCAATCCTCTCGCCTGTAACTCCTTGGACTGCCTGTCTGCAGGGAAGCCGGTACGAACACTCTAAGCTGCAGCTGCCAGAATAAAAGGTAACATGCAGATGTGTATTCACCCCTACCCCCCACAAAAAGAAGAATAAGAAACATATGTTGATTTCTTCCTTGTGAACTTCACTTATCACAGGAAAATATCATGATTTTGGATCACATATCCATAGCAGCAATCAGACTACTAAAATTCACAAATAAAGGATCCACTTGGGTGCATGCAGCCGGTAGAAATTTCTGCAAATGCTGAACGGAGCGCTTCACACAACTTACTTCCGAGCTCTATTTTCATTTTGTCGAAATAAAAAGACAAAACAAAAGAAAAGAAACTGTAAAATATTCTGGAACAAAGTCACACAGTGTGGTGTTCAGTTGTGCACAGGGGGCTCGATTCATTAGCTGGAAGATCCTGTTAAGATTCTGCAGGATTTGGGCACATTGATCAGAGAGGAACAGTTTTCAGTTCTACCATCGGCCCTCTTCGTAGCTACTCTGCGTCCCCCCGAAAGCACCCGGCTTCCTCCAGAACGGGAGCTCAGAAGGAAGCGCTGCTGGAAAGCCATCTTGGCCTCTTTGGGGCATGGTGTTCAAGGGAGCCTCCGGGCCTGGAGCTGCCTGATGCCAATGGCTAAAAGGACGCTATTTCAAGCAATAGGGTTGTAATTTTTAATTTTTCTTTCTTTTCTTTCTTTCTTTTTTTTTTGCAGGGGAGACATCTTTTTGGATTCAGGGCTACTTTAGAAGTCTGCTTTCTGCAAGGCTGGTAATCGTACATTTATCGTACAATTATGTTCATGGGATTTCTTAGCTCAAGTACATGTTGATTGATGGGTCCGTAGTTGAGACAAAAGAATGATTTAAAGTTCAAGCTGCTACTAGAGAAAGGTTTAAAGTCATAGAAACAGAATGCCTCATGGCAATAACTGACAACCCAGAGAGACAGATAGTTTACCGAAAAGAGGACAGAAGTCAGGAGAACTCGGCACCCATCGGGTCTAGCCAGGCCACGTGTTGGGGAGAGAAGCTGTGAAGCTTGAAAGGAGTAGAGAGTTGAGCGAGAGGGAGGCTGCAAGAGGGGAGAGAGCGCTACTGAGAAGCTCTTGGGTGCCGTACGTCAGAGACCAGGAGAGGCCGGGAGAACTCTCTAGCAAATGAGTCTATGAATTTAGCAATTTTTCCTCAGCTCCCAAGATCGGATTTGCCCCAGTGCTGACAGCAGGGCTGGGAGTCACTGGGTCTGCACGGTGGGCAGTGGAGGCCTTGCCCTTCGGAATCGAGCCCTGTGTGCTTCCCCTTATGACTTCACTCACCCAGTTACAGTGAAAGGTCATTACGCACCATTAGGACCACCTCTCCCTGCCCGGCCCACGGACACTCTGAGTTTCCCGAGTGTCTGTGCCCGCCCGCCCGCTCAAAGGCAGCCCAACACCCCCAAGAGGAAGTTGCTTGAAGCTCTCCTACTCTAGGAGCACTCAGTGCTACAGACGAAACACAGAGAGAAAAGTCTGAAAGAAACAGGAAAGTCACACACGGGTCCCGCCATTCCTCTGTCCCTAAGCAGACGCAGCTGAAGCGCCGCCAACACCGCAGCCCCGGGAGGGGAGGCCTGCGGCACTGTCTCCCTGACATCGTCCAGTTTCCCGACCTACAGCAAAATTGAGCGGCTCTTACAGTGACCATTGACGACACTGTCCCCTAATTTTTAGAGTGCTCGTGCATTCTGAACTCGAGATTGGTAGGACATATGCAAACACACCCAGCACGTACACAAGGCTACAGAAATCTCTGACAGAAACCATCAAAACTGGTTTTCTTTTGGAATTTTTGGTGACATGAAAATGTATCGAAGGCATCCAGGTAAACGCCATTGAATCGGCCACACTGACAGACAAGCCCCACACTCACACGCTCCCTGACCGCGGACAGGGACACCCCCCTCACACAGTATGGGTTCGTTTTGAAACACTGAAAGTGCAAAGAAGGGTTTCTCTCCAGCCTACTGTGTGGCCCTCTTACATGGATTTGGGGTTGCAGTGTTGTAAGATTTGGGGGCACAGCAATGACCACTCTGCCAGTAGAGGGGTACCAGCTGACCCTCAGGGAACAGGTCTTTCCTCACAGGAGTCCCTATGGAAAGTCGAGGTGCAGGCTCAGCACCTCTTGAGGCCCTCACTCTCGTAGGTGTAAGCGTCAAGGAGTTCCCGTCTGGGAGAGCTTGTAGATGGCGGGACTTGTTACGAAGGTAGACGGCAGCCGCCTCTGGGAGCCAGACCTCATCCCTTGTTTCTTTGTTTTTCCTTTTGTTCTTTCCCTGAGTTAAAAAGCAGTGACGTTCTAGCCTTATCTTTTCCTGACAGGGGGCTGAAAAGCAGCGTTGTGTGTGCAGTCAGGCCACAGAGCTGGAGGAGCTGGTGGCAGGGGGAAAACACAGGCACAGCGGGGAGCCGCCGCCCTCCAGGGAAAGCCCCAGGCACTTGGACTGAAGTTCGTTAAGGGAGGTCAGTTTCTAGAGAAGGGTTTCTGTCCAGAGTTACAACTGTGTCGCACACTGTCAGGGACCCCGATCTTAAAAGGGCGGGGGATGGCTGCCGAAATGGTCGTGCAGCGCCTCAGACGGGCTACTCAGATAGGTCGCATAGAACCTGCAGCCTCGGATTCTCTCGCCTACTGCAGAAGTCCGCTGCCCTCTCACTGCTTCCCTTTGAGACCTGGTCGTTCTCCCGCCTGTCTGCTACACCCCTGGCAGGCTGCGTGAGAAAGGCCACTCATCTGACGCACAGTCGTGACCGTGTCTGCTCTTCCCCACAGGGAAACGGTGGCGAGTGCAGAGCAGGTGAGCAGGCCTGACTGGCCCCACGAGAACATACTTACGGTAAGGCTGGCACTGCCTGGGGGAGGAAGACCTGGGGCTTTCAAATGACCGTGAAACTTAGAGTCGTGTGTGAGATGTCTGTGAGGGTTACACAGTGTCACAGTGTAATGGCGACACAGAGAGACAGAACCAAACGAGTAACAAACCCTCAAAGTCTGACTGTAGAACCGAGGTGATCGGAAGTGGAGAAAAGGCCCCAAATAAAAAATGACGTGGAATGAAAGACTTAACTTGAATAATGGTGGTCTGGTTAATGTCAAAATAAAAAAAGAGGTTAAGACAGTTGAGGTAGGAGCTATCAGCATAAACACAGCACATAGAAAATCCCAGTATTATGTCAGTTGTACTGTCTTCATAGAAAGATGCTTAACAGCATGTTAAAGATTTCCAGCTAGATCATAAAATGTTAATTTGTAAGACTCTGCAGCAGATACAAACTGAACATCTCAGAACAAACTATATGAATAAGTCATTTAAATTAAGAAACAATTTTAACTGGAGTGATTGCTTCTAGAGAGCAACTGAGAAGACATTTTAAACAACACATTAAATGACTATTCGCTCCCAAATCAATGACTTTTAATCATACAAAAACTATTTTTCTCCAGATTTCATTTATGGAATGACTAAATTGCCAAATAATGTCTTCTGGGAACAGACAAGACACTGTCTCCATTTCTCTCCCTCACGCAAGAAGAATAACCAAGTGTAAGCATTAAACCCGAGAGATACATACAAAGGCAGGGTAAAGAGGAAAATGGTACTTACTGATGAATAGCTTGCAAGAATTTTCGTTGATGTTTTCTTACTTTTGCATGATCTATCTTTTTTACTAGCTTTGTGTTTTTGTAAATTAGCCATGTCTCCCTGAGTACATTGGCAGCTGCGTTTTTCACCTGCCAGGAAAACAAACAAAAGAAAGCAGCTGATAAATTTCTGAGCAAAATCCCTTGTAGCTTGGCTTGGGATTATTTTCTGCATCTCGGTGACTGTGGTGAGCTCTAGCTCTACCCACTTGTCAAGGAACGATTGTGCTTGAATCTGTGCCTTTCTTAAAGGATCTGTCGGTCTGGGACTCACAGTTCAATTGCAGCGAACTACTGGTGTCTTTCTGGGCCAAACTCCTTCCTCACCCTGTCAGGAACCTTTTAATTCAACCACTTATAAAAAACTGGGGAGGTGTTGATGTCGCCATCTTATATTTCAATTGTTCTCCCCAGGTTCTTCAAGACCCTGGAGGAAAGCAAAACGCCAGGAAGTGGAGGCTAGTCCGGGCCTCTGCAAGCTCGTCCGCACGTCTGGCATTGTCCACCGTGGAGTGTTCGGTGAGAGTCCTCTAGCCAGCAGAGCCGCTTAGCGAACGCCAGCATGCACGTTAGCTCTTGCGTCACTCACGGCATCCGTGTTGTCACGATCCGGTGGGCAGTGCAGACGCAATGCATTTCAAACGGACAGGACTGGGCTACCCAAGGAAGGGTGAGTGCAGCGACGGGAGGTGAGAACGCTTCACTCGGGCTGGGCCAGCCTGTGCCTGTGGAAAATGGAGTGGTCTCCGGAAGATTAAAAGTGTGCCTGCCGCGGGCCCCAGGAATCCCACTCCTGCTCCTACGCAGAGGACACCAGAACACCAGAAAGCAAACCCGATCCCCCATGTCCACGGCAGCACAGCTTGTAAGAGGCGACTCGCATGCCCACGACGGCACGCGGGTCAGGAAGCTGCGTGGTGGACACCCCATGGGGCACCAGTCAGCAATCAGACATCACTGGCTTTCTTGGTTACTGAGTTCAGAAACTCCTGGCCACTGGGGAAGGCCTGGGACAGACTGTGTGGGCCCCTGTGCTCCCCGTGCGGGAGCTGGTGCCAGCCTTCCCTGCGGGCTTGTGGTCGGTCCCTTATTCTAATAGGCTGTTCCACGGAATTGTTCACAGGGATGGGTGCAGGACAGTGCACAGCAAGGACTGCAGGCGAGCTGGGTGCTGGTTGGAGGAGGAGGAGTTTGTGGGCAGCAGTGTGGGGGGAAGACAGAGCCAAGAGCTGCTCTTGAAGAGCTGGGTCTGAGCAGTTGACCTTAAACGACCCAGTCAGGCCAGAGAGGCCCGCTCACGCCCGCGTGGCCCATCAGTTCTCTCCTGTCAAACGTGAGAGTTGGGAAGGAGCGTCAGCAGAGCCCCTTTCAGCTCTTAGGTCTACAGAGGGAGTTTTAGAGTTGCATGGAAACTATGGGTTCAAGTATGTGTGTGTTATTTTTCATTTTAGCAAGGAAAGCACCAGGTTTGTCGGCTGATGGTGACTCTTTTTTTCACAGTGCTGAAAAGTTTTCCTTTGGAGAAAAGTTCTGTTGCTAGATCCCATGTTAAGAAAATGACTGGTTTACTGAACTAGCTCTGAGTGACTGCCGTCTGCACTTTCTCTGGCCGTGCACCAGGCTGTGCAAGGGGAGCGCCGCGAACCAAAGGAACAGTGGCCGACGTGGCAGAGGCTGCGCGCCGGCTGTGGGAGAGGACATGGCCGCCATCCCCGAGACAGGCCCATGGCGCTCCAGGGCGTTTGTGTTCCTCGCTGCCACAGAAACACATCTGCCTTCCGCACAGAGGTAGGAGTCGGCCCTCATAAGGCTGCTCTATCCTGACATCCTTCCCAAAGGTCAGGGAGTGGCTGCAGGGCTGGGGGAGGCCTTTCTGTGCAGCTGCTGCTGCCGGGCCTGGGTGGGCCTCATGGGGGCTGCTTCCTGTCTCCCCAGCCAGGGTCCCCCTGAGTGGCAGCCTGGAGGCCAGACTGGTGAGGCAGCTAGAAAACTAGGCAGAAACTGAGATAGAAACACAGAAGAATATGTCGATGTTTGCAAGAGAAATCACCGATTGATTTCTGCTTAGGGTTCCCATCCAGAAATAGCAAATGCCAAATGCCTTTTAAAGTCTATAAACTTTGAAACAGATGATTCACTGCCTCTCCTCCAAGTATGTTAAATAACTGTCTTTTTGGGGTGGTGAGGAATGACTAGGGGTAGGGAGTGTCACCTTCAGAGGTCAGTGGGTGGGGGACGCCTTTGAGGCCTGTTGTAGGATTTGCATTTACTAATCACTTGTTTTAGTGGACAGACTGAAAATGTTTCTGCGTTTAAAGATGAAATCCCTGTAGCTCCTTTTAAAAACTGTGCAAATGTATGCATTTGTCTCCAACCATAACCTTTCTGAATTCCTAGGAGGTTTTTGGACATCGGAATAAAACTCACAAAGCACCATATTTGACTGCTATTTTGCAAAATGGCAGTGACAAAACAGTGAGCCCAGGATAGAAAAGCACGTCCTCTACAGGTCAGGTGTGTTTCTGGCAGGTAAAGCCCACCCCCCTTAGGACTGCAAGGGAACGCCAGCTCCAGCGAGGAGAGGCGGTAGAGAGCACCATAGTGTTCCACAGGGTCGAGCGGTGGCCAGTTGTTAAAGTGACCTGTGACAATTACAGGAAAAGCTGCAGAGAAGTGGGTCTCTGTGCGCGTGACCTCTGAGATGACAGGGAGCCGCGGGAGTAGCTGTCTTTGCTGACGCAGCTAAGAGCCCTGCCGCGGGGCAGCCGCTCCCTTCTGGGGTGTGGAGACTGAGTTTAGGGGTCAGGCCACCAACCCGTGTGCCCCTGGCTTGTGCCTTGGGTGTAGCTGGGACTAAGTAAATGTGTGTGCCATTAAATTCGGCACTAGTATATATAATTAGCATGATGAAAATGTTCTCCTAAGATGCATATTTACTAGCTCAAGGCCCCTCTTGAGAAGAAGGTAATGCCTGCTTAGGGGTGGCAATGAGTGAGTGAGTGATTATCCATAAATTAATTCAAAATACTTACTGAGGGTGTGCTACATGCTAGACACTGAGATAGTTGGTACAAGGGGTCAGGCGCCCCTCACATTCAGTAGCTCTGATTCTTCTACTGGGCCAGTGCCAGTATGTAACATAGCTTCCTACACTTCAGAAAGGGAGGAGAAGTTGTGGCCAGATATATACAAGGAAAAAGGAAAATATTTGTTCTATCTTACTAATTAATACTTAACTCTAATTAAAACACGTATCAGAGCAATCTTGAAAGGCATTTTAAGAATGATGTGAGAAAACAAAACCAGTGATACTCTAAGTAGCAGTACTTAGCCAGATGTCTTAAACAGCAGCTTCACCAGTAGGAAGGGCAGGCCGGGCCACCCTGCTTACTAGGTAATTGCAAAACGTTACAGCCACAGGTAGAGGAAGAATGAAGATGTGTACGTGTAATACTCTGAGTCACTGGAAACTGATTGCCTTTTCACTGAAGCTGCACTTTTTCCAAAAAAAGTGTGAGCCATGTACTTTCAGCATTAACTCACAGGCTACTCTGTAGTTAGTTTTCCTTTCCTTGGTACTACGTCTACGCTTAGATTGTCTTTTCCTTCCTGTCTCCCCCTTCAGAGGATTTTTATTTTTTTAAAGAAACAACTTTTCCTTCAACACAGGTTGAACCATGTCACTTCACTTAAATGCAGAATTCTTTGCTATCCAAGAGTTTAGCCAACCGTGAATATGGTTTGGTTGAATCTGCCGTGAGATGGGGCGAGTCCAGTAAAAATTACATGCAGATTTTAATCCACACTGTTCGAGGATCCCTTGCTTTCCCGCTCTCATTCTGATGCGCACGGTCAGTGGCTGCTCTATAGTCTGTGCTGTGGTCAGGCCTCCGAGACCCTGAGCCAGCCTGCACAGGTCACAGGGCCTTTGTACCACAGCGCCAAGTGCATCCTCTCCCAGCTGCCCCTGCGCCTACCTCCAGCCTCTCCAGCCACCCAACTGTCCTTCAGACAGGTCCCTGGGCCACGTGAATGTTGGGGCTGGGGCAACAGCGAGGCAGGCATTCATACTGGTTTTTAACTCGCACGCAAAAGCCATCCAGAATCAATCCTTTAGAATTCCGGTTCATTTGTTAAGACACTCAGGAAACTAAATAACTGCATGAAAGTGTTCTTATTACAGCGCTCACTGAGAATTCTTAAAAGGATTGAATACACCCACAGTGGACATTAATATGTAAAACTACCCTTTGTGGTACATCTAGATACTTTCATAATTCTATCTGGTATCTCAGAATTGCTTGTTTTTAGTTTCCAAACCAAAAGCATTCAGAGGGCCAAACTGCAAAGATTTCCTTTCCATTTCAATTTCAGTGAATACTAGTAGCAGCATCTCGACCAATACTAGTATGGACACAATGCCTCTGTAAGATGTGAATCTCTTAAGTGGCTGGTCTTGCTTACTAAGCCCAGTGTGAAGTTAATGCTATTGTGCTTTCATTTTGAAATCATTAGATTATTCTGGACATGGGCTTCTATTGGCCATTTTTTAATTGCAGAGAGTCCTGTTCATGTTTGGCGTGATAAAGGGCACGCTCCCTGGTGCTAGTGCACACTGTCTTCTATTTTCACACGTAGTATTTTACGGGGTTCATGTCATCTTTCAAAGAAATGATTTTTTTTTTTTTTTTGGCTATACTATTGTTCCTCTAACAGTTTGTTCAATTCAGTTAAACAGCCTGGAAGGCTTGAACAGTTAATTTGTTCCTGGATGAATACTCCGTTAATGTCCCTGTGGCTTTTTGGGGGGTCATACTCAAATTTTGTGACTTCTGTGATCATTATGCCTGTTCACCATGAGAAAAAAGATCTTTTCTAGGTAATGTTGCGGGGAGAGCTGTATTTTTCCTCTAGCAGTCATTAGTATTCTTGGATTTGTGTTTTTAATTTGTCTTTTAGTTACTATGTTTATAGTTTTTACTCCTTATTCTACAGAATCCTCCATGAATAATCATTCAACATTTTAGAATTCTTATTTAAAAGGTTAAAATTAGTGGTCCAATTCGAAAATTCTTAAATAACAAAGAGGAATCAAGTTCCAAGTAAGTGACACTCACTAAGCTGGTGACAGTGTATAAATAATGCAGGGGCCCGGGAAAGGCCTAGAATTTTGATGTAGAGAGTATAATAACGGAATGGGGATCCTAAAACAAATTTATTTGTGATTCTATTGCCAATTTTAACATTTGAACTTTTACTTAGTGATCTCTTGCCTATGAAAATTGATCTGATGGTAAATCCCCTGGAAACGTCTTTCTCGGACCCTTAAGAGACTCTGGTAAGTAGTACTAACGTCATATGGCATTAACAAAGCATCACCAGGTCATGGAGAAAGTGAATTTTGAAACTAGACTACTACTACTTATTAAAAAGCCTCTCTACACACAGTCTGACTCCTGTAGCAACGGTACGTACGTACAGCAGTTTACAGCGTACAAGTACTTACTGCAGAAATCTGTTCAGCTGGGAAGATGACCGGCACTCGGGAAATCAAAGGAGGGTGTAGATACGGATCCACAGGCCTCTATAGGGCACCCCAACTGCTCATGTGTAACAGCAGCAATAGGACAGGTTTATTTTGTTGCCAAGCAGAGAAAACCCCAGAGCTTTCCTCTCATTTTCTGACGACAATACTGTAAAAGCTTAAAATTGTCATGTCCTGGAAACTATTTGAGCTCTTTATCCTCAGTTGTTAAGCAGAAAGCCAGCTGTCTGACAGAGGATGTTTTGGTGAGGTGACTACATCTTATTCCAAGAACAGGGCAGGGACAATGTGGTGGAGACTCTGGGAGCGACGGCAGCGTTGTCAGTCTGCACCCCTGTGGGCCAGAGCAAGAGGACGCAGTGGCCCTCACGTGGGCTGCGGTCATTGCTGTCAGCCTCTGGTGGGAAGAGGCCACAGATGCTGCTAAGCCCGCTGCACGCACGGGGCGCCCTGACCCCAGGTCACTAAACTGGAAAACCAACCTGGACGCTGTCCAGAATGAAAGCGCGGGCCTGTGGCTCTCTCAGGCGGTATACTCTGGCCAGCCAGCTGTGGGGCGATGGAGAGTTTCTATCAAATCCCTCGTCATCCTTTCTGACTCCTACCGGTGACTGGGCAAAGCTAGCGGTCAGTAATAAAGGAAGGGAGGTTGTGAGGTTCAGAGGGAGGAGAAAGGGTCACAAGAGCATTTGTGACTCTTAGTTGTTTGCTGTTGAAGAGATTTATGTGCACGCTAATGAGCTAAATGGTATTTGAAGGTATTTTTCTGCCTAATATCTTAAGCGTGGCATTAACTCCTTGAATACTATATTCATGAAAAATGATTTGGATTACACTGGAGACTCTGGAAGGGTTCTTTTGAAATGGTGAAGCTCACCCCAGCAGGCACAGGATGAGGTACAGAAAGCATCTGCCAGTTTGGGGTTAGACGTGGACTGACAGCTCACGCTTGTGTACCTCTGAAGTGAAAAGAACGCTCTCCCTCCACTGAGCTCCTGTTTCCTAACTCCCCTCCATTTTTCCATGTGCTTTTCTGTACTATTTAGAAGTGTGCACAAGTCGAAGAAGACTTTGTAGAACAGGAGAGACACTGATGGCGAGGGCCGGCTAAAGTGTGGCATCTACAGTTAAGGGCTTGGCTTGTCCAGGAGAAATGTGGACCCACCGCCAGCTACAGTCAAGTCTCACCGCTGTGTCTGAATCAGGTGAGACTTGGCAATGGGAATTCAGTTTTCATACATCAGTATTACCCTTATAAACAAACAGGCCCCTCAAAGGGACTGAGCTCTCAAGAAGTACTTAACGTTACTTTCATACATACAATCAGAAGTGGGTGAAGACCCGGAGAACGGGAACGGTGCTGGAAATCTCTATTGATTCTACTATGAAGTTACCAAATGCCAGCCCATTGTGTTAGCGCAGTGACAGCCTGATTGGATTCCACTTTGGGGAGTGGTTATATCTAGCTGCAATTTTTTAGTTATTTTTGACTTTTTACTTTGGTGTCTCAAGTGGCTATGAAGAGAGGCTGAAAATGAGTGAGATAAAAATCACTCTCTTCCTACATGGCTTTCTCTCATCCAGCAAGTTTTCTCACCTCTCTGTGTCTTGGCGCCCACATTTTTAGGATGGACATCATAGTGCTTCCCCCAAAGTTGTGGGGCTAAAACAGGTCAACGCACGTGGCGCATTTAGCGCAGCAGCTGACACCGAGTCATTGAGTGTTTCTCTCAACGAGGGGCCATCCTGTCTGGGTGCTGTAGCACTTTTACACCTGATGCCTTTGCAGCATGAACAGACTCTGTTTCTGCCCCGAGCTGGCGTCCGAAAAACTAGAGGTTGTTACTTATCCTTTAGCACAGTGGCAGGGTCACAGAAGCTTAGGAAAATGGGTTTGGAGGCCCCGCCCATTAGATCCCTAGTGACGCTGCCCATGTGTCCCTCCCACCTACGCTGGTCCCCTGCGGGACGCTGCAAACCCCTGCTCAGCACGCCTGCCTGTGCAGGTTTCTGCAGTCTGTTTTGCCCCTGGAGTCAACACCACGGCTGCCCAGTTATTTTCTCCGTGGCCAGGTAAGTTAGGAATGGTCTAGTGTCAGATGTGAAACAATGGAGTCGATTCCGAGAGTGCCCTAACTGTAAACCGCACCATCTCAGCCTATCCGACGGAAACCCGTGCCCTTGGCAGGGGAGGGGTGACTTACTCTTTTCGTCAGCTGAGTGTCCATCATGAAGTTGTGCACGTGCTTTTCTGCTTTGGTAAGTTCTAGCTTCCTTGCCACTACGGCGACCACCAGGGCTGTGCACCCAGCACCCTGAAAACCAGGAGAGAACCCCAAAGAGTTACTACTTTCAGCCTCAGACCAGCAAGATCCCTATCTCAGGTCAGCACCCTGCGGGAGGCCATGCCTTGCGGACACTGTAGGGGACGCACGCGGCGTGATGTGTAAGTGTGCGTCAGAAGCGACGCCATCTTCTAGAGAATAGCTCTCCAGAACCTCCTCCCACACTGTGTCCTGCAGGTCTTCAGGCCCTGGCCCGTGACGCAGCAGCCATGACCACACACACACACGCCATCGACTCGCGCGCTCAGCCGCAGACTGTTCACAGCGCCCCGTCCCACCCCACAGGGCCTTGCTGCTGAAGGGAAGGGAAGGGCTGGCGACCTGCTGCTCTGGAGTTCTACGGCCCGCACGCTGTGCTCTCAGGGGCGTCATGTGACTGTGTGTGGGGGCTGCTAAGGGGAAACACCAGTGCCGACACGGAGGCAAGGCCCAGGTAAGGCCCCACCGGCAACACGCCCGCCCAACCTACCGGTAGGGAAGGAACCAAGTGAGGAGGTACCTCAGGGCCTGGGCGAGGCAAGGCCAGCTCCTCGGTGAGGACCCTGCCCAGCCGTCTCAGGGGACAGGCAGCCAAGGACAGAGGGCAGGGGCACAGTGTGCCCGGGATGGGTGCTTCCCCGCTAGCCCCTCCAGGACCTCACGCTTCCGTGAGGTAGCCCGGTAGTCCTCATTCCCGGGTCTACAAGTGGCCGGTTCTGACAGCCACGCTGGTCCTGTCTGCAGCACAGCCCCTCCTTGTGTGTTATCTGTATAAACAGTGAGCTCTGAAATAGCTGAAGATGCAACGGACAGTTCATACAAACAAGATAGAAAACTGCACTCAGAATAGACTACCTCGATTTTTTAAAAACAGGATCCAAGTTGGGGAGTGGAAAGAAATAACCTTTTTTCACATTCGGGTTTAAAAAGTAACAATTTGGGCTTTAAGAAAAACACCTAAGCTAACCTTTTCAAATCATTATTGACCTTAAAAATTCAAGTGAGGAAAAGGCTTTTTCTCTGTGATACATACTTTGTTGCAGAGTTAACTGGAGGATCATGTTTACTGGAATTAAAACATTTAGCCATTCAGTTATGGCCCAAAGAATGGATTTTGGGGGTCCCCAAGTGGATCGCAGCAATAAACCGACAGGAGATGGAAGAGTAAGGAGAACGGAGACGCACCGGCCCTGCCTCGCAGCGTCCGGTAGTGACTGTGCTGCAAGATGGCAGGAGGCCTGCGCAGCGCTCGGAAACCAGGATCCTTGGGAGGGAGACTGGCCGAGAAAAAGGCTAAACAAGATTTAGACATGATCTGGCTTAACCCTCTGATTCTGGAGGGGACAACACCAAGCTGAGGGAGGTGCTGTTCCTTCACGGCCCCTGACGAGCACTGGCCTTTCTGTCATGCGCCCTGTTCCTCCTCGAGGTCATCTCCAGGACAGCATGGGAAACACCGTATTTCAAAGTAAAACAAATTCCTGTTCATCTCATTTTATATGCTAAACTCTTAAGGTATGAACCACTTAAGAATCAAACAATTTCTTAGTTTATACCATGTCCAACTTTCAAGTTAGCAGTTCTAAGCTTGATGGTGAGTTGAGTCCCTTGGAGAGTTTGCAAAAATTCCCGGGCTGAGAGACAGCGTCGCAAACAATTCAGTCCTGGTTTTCGGGAATAAAACACCCGTATCAGAATTTTTTAAAACTCTCCAGGTGATTTCAACCTAGATGCTGCTTGGGACGAAGGAGGCTATTTAGTGGGTAGGGTGAACGCACACATGTGTCTGTTCTAGGGAAGAGTTGAACGGTTTCTACCAGTCACGTCACTTCCTGGTGAAGACACTCAGGAAACCTGAACGAGGACAGAGTCCGGGTGCACAGACGTCTGGATGAAGGAAGGCGATCCCGAAAACCGCACATGGTGTGCAGACAGCAGCGAGGGCAGACAATGGCCACTCGCAGCCCCTACACCTGTCCTGCCACAGTGTCTAAATCGTTAGCATATGCTGACGAGGGGCTAAGCCGTGTCGGTGGCCACTTGCCATCTGGGCCGAGCAGTCGCTTTACATACAGGGTCACCTGTTGCCTGGATGCTCTGAGGTACTCCTCGGTCAGTGAATTATGGGAGATTCAAGGCCAGCGATGGTTCTTTTAAAAAAGAGAATGTGAAAACCTGAGGGGCTCTTCTACTGCTAGACAGAGTGCTATAAGTGGCACTTGGCACCGTAAGTTGCATATTGTTCTCCCCTGGCGGGTGGCCACTGCTGAGATCCCTCTGGAAAGAACTCAAAATCCTAACAGCAGTGGAAAATCACCAGTATCGAGAGCCACTGGACATTGAATTTTGTGTTTATGCTGGGGCTCGCTCTCTGCTGCTGTCCATTTCTTGCTGAGTGTCTGCAGCTCACTGCAAGTTTTATACATTAAAATGAACACCTTGGTTGCCAACTGGAGAAGCAGGTTAATCTGACAATGTGGTGACTATCAAAGCTATTACCTATATGTTCCTCACTCCACTGCCCTAAATGTGTCCTTTAAATTGTACCCCAGCAGCCACTTAGACAAATCCTTTTGTTCAAGTACAAAGTCCTTTACTTCTTATCCATAGGTCTTATTTTACATCAGGGAAATCGTGAACTTATAGCTCCCCAGATTCTTAATAAGTGTGATATGTATAAAATCTGCTTTCAAAAAGATAACTTAGTGTTTTTAATTTTTAGAGTTATGCAAGATGAAGCTGGCTCACCTCCGGAAGCTTTCAAGATTCACGGTAAATTCCTGACAACACGTTAGTGGTTATAATAATTTAAATAAAGGCAGGATGTCCAATCACAGTCTGTTTCCAAGAGCACTGTTTCATAAAGTGAATAGGAATGAGAGCAAATATGCTTTTACAACATTTCCCCCAAAGCTTGTCATCATCACAATGGATGTCGAGACAGTTGGGACTAACATATGTTACGCTTTGAAATTAAGATGGCTGTATGCCTTTCACAAGATGAGTCACAGTTCTTCCATCAAAGTCAGAAAATGTATCCTGGTTGCTTTTCTCCCACTTCGTTATGTAATTAGTGAAAACCCAAGCCTGTCACTGACTGCCCCTTAAGGTGCTCGGGCAGCTCTAAAGTAAATGAAGAAATAAAATTGACATGTGAAAAAGGCTACTTTGTCCTCTTTCCTTCAAACGAAGTCGATGGAGTAAGAGGGGCCCTGTTTCCATCCTACTCTGCCAGACCAAAAGACAATGTTGTGCTTTCCCCACACTGGTCCCTAGAAAACAAGAGTTCAGTTAGCTCCAAGATCATTTATCACATGTTTGAGAAATTCAAATAACCTGGTTATGGTATCACACAAATCCTTCCTAGAGTCATTTCTGTAAGCTCCCTTTGGGATCAAATACACTTCCAGCTAAAAGAAGGTCACAAGGGACCAAGATGGGCATTACATGTATAGATGCGCACACACACAAGCCTCCCACACAGGGACCCCAACATACAGCGAATACTGAGCGATCTGAAGGGATGAGAGCCTAAACAAAGTCAGTACAAGAAAAGAAATAATAAAAATCTGAGTAGAAATAAACAAAAGAGAGGTAAACTGGATCTTTAGAGAGTATGATAAACACCTATAGGCAACGAATGGTACAACCTGGACTGCAGGCATCAAACGTAAGTAAGGAAATTGAAACAATAAACATCCCAAAAAACTAAGTCCTGAAGCAAATGGCTTCATTACTGAATTCTAGCACATATCGAGAGTTAATACTTCTCCTCAAACTCTTCCAAAGAGATTTTATAGAGAGAACTTTACCCTAATTCTAAAAAGAGACCAAAAAAAATCACAAATATCTCTGATGAATATAGATACAAAAATCATGATCATCTCAGTAGACACAGGAAAAGCATTTTACAGTGATGTAGCACCCTTTGATGATTAAAATCCCTCAACAAAACGAGTCTAGAAAGAATGTACCTTTCCATGTAAGACAAACTGACAACCAACATCATACTCAGTGGTGAAAGCTTTTTCCTTCAGATCAGGAACAAGACAAGGTGTCACTCTCACCACTGTCACCTTATACCATGCCAGAGGCCCCAGCCAGAACACACTTTTCATTCTTCCTTCCTATCTGTGCACCTTTCATAGGATCAGAAATTCTAAACTTAAAAAAAAATCTCACCATTGTTATTCAGCATAGTGTTGGGAGTCCGATCAAGGGCACTTAGATAAGAAAAGGATATAAAAGGTATTCAGATTAAAAAGGAAAATAAAATTATCACTATTTTAAGGTGACATCATATACATAGAAAATCCCAAAGAAACCAGTAGAAAGGTTATTAGCTATAATAAACTGGTAGGCTACAAAGTACACAAAAATCTATTCTGTTCCTATAAGCAAATATTGAACTACAGGTAAAAGTCCCATTGACAATTGACCAAAAAGAATTAAATACTTGGCAATAAATCTAACCAAAGAAATGCTCAAGGACTGGAGAATTAACATTGTTAAAATGGCCACCTTGCTATAACAACAGGCAAATTCAGTGCAAGCACTATCAAAAAATCCAATGGCATACAAACAGTAAGTGAAAACAGTTAAATGGCAGGCTACAAAATTAACAGAAAAAAATAAGTCATTTCTATATGCATACAATGGGGGTAGAGAAAAAAATAAGGAAAATAATCCCATTTATCACTGCATAAAAATAATTAAATACCAGAGTGGAGCTCAGGTTCTATCTGGAGGGCACATCACTTCCAGAGAGTAAAGCAAAAATCATGGTAGTAGAATTGGAAACACACACACAGGTCAGCGGAACAGTACTGAGAGCCAGAAATACACCCACGCAGTTCTCTTATGGCAAAAGAGCCAAGAGCATCCGATGGAACAAGTCAGGTCTCTCCGCTGAACAGTGGTGGGGAAACTGGACAGTCAGATGGAAAAGAATGAAACTTGACGCCATACACAAAAATACATTGCAAGCAAATGAAGGGGCTGCGTGGAAGGCCTGAAACCAGAGCACAGAGAAGAAAATAGTGCTCTGTCCTACTAAACACTGGCCTTAAAGCGACACCGGGGGACTTCATTCTAATGGTGAGGGGGACAAAAGCAAAAACAAGCGAAAGGAACTGCGTCAAACTAAAGGGTTTCTACTTGATGAAAGAAACGGTCATCAAAATGTACAGACATCTCACTGACTGGGAGGGGGCACCTGCAAACGATCCACCCACCAAGGGCTAGTACCCCAAATACAGAAGCAAAAACCCAGACACGAAAACCAAACAACTTAAGTAACAGGCAAAAGATCCGAATAGATACTTCCCCAAAGGAGACACAGAGACGGCCATCACCCCTTATTTTTAGGGACATGCGAGTGAAAGCAACAATGGCTCAGAAGAGCTGTTGCTCAAAGAGGACAATGTCGGGAATGGCACGAGCACAGGAGCCTCCTCCACTGGCGGGGTGCAGGTTCGGGCCTCTGCAGAGCAGGCGGGAGGGTCCTCAGTATCTTACAGAGACATCTGCCACATGCACCTGCCGGGACATTAGGAAACCTCTCCTTCGAGGGGAGGTGCGCACCGGCGTGCACCTCAAACGCGCTTCAGCATGGCCACGCTTTGGAAAGCCGAGTGCCTGTCGCCAAGTGAGGGATGCGGCGTCAGAGGCTGGTCACTTAGCAAGAGGATGGACTTCTGCCATCTGCAGCCACGTGGCAGCCAGAGGGCGCTGTGCTTAGTGCAGTACGTCAGGGGGAGAAAGCAGGCGTGGCCTGACCTCACGCATGTGACAGAGGAGCCACACCAGTGCTTGAACTAAACAAAACGAAAGCCAACTTCTACATGGTGAGACCAACCAGTCGGTGGCTCTACACAGCCTGTGGGGTGCAGAAAATGGGGTGACTGAGCAGGCTACGGTGTGTGCACTTTCAGGGCTGCGGGGTGCAGCCTGCGCATGCGCTGACGTACAGTGGTGTGCGCCCCGCGTGTGTACCACATGGATGTGCAATGCTGCGTCAGTCCACATTTTAAAAAATAACAAGATTTAGATTTTGGAGGGCAAATTCCAGAATACTCACCACCTCAGAGAATGATGTTTGCGAGTCTAACTGGTCTCATTAAAGTTTATCGAACTATATTTAATTGGAAAGAAATCATGTTTTTTAAACTGTCAAAATGTATAATTGGAAAAACCAGGTTTTACTGTGCTTTTCACTCTATAATACACCTAAATTAATAAAACAGCTTTAGCACTAATTTTCATTTAAAAGTATCAGCCTTGCGTCTCCCTGGTGGCACAGTGGTTAAGCGCGAGCTGTCGGCAGCAGTGATGCCAGTTCGACGCCCAGCCGGGGAGATTCCCACATGGCGCAGCAGATCTCCCCTGCCTCGCCCGCTGCTCCCCTCAGCAGTGTGATTCTGTCCATCTGCCTGTGCTGCTCCCCACTCGGTCTCTGGTGAACCCTCTCACAGCCCCATGCCTCTGGTCTGTACCCCAGCTTGTATGCATAAATAAATCTTTAAAAAATGAAAAAAATAAAAATATCAGCCTTTCCTCCAAGAGAAAGATTGAATGAGTATTTGAAAATATTATCCATTTTTCTGTCCCTGGGGTTACCTAAGGTGAATATCCTAGAGCGGTAAACATGTTTACTACCCTTGCCTGACATAATTATTCTGTAAAAATATGTAAAACAAATTCTGGATAATAAAATTCTCTAAAATGCTCAGTTTTAACATTATAACCTCATTGGAGCTTTTTGTAAGCTCTGCGGTCATAAAAATAAATAATAATGAAACACCTACAAATAGAAGTTGAGTTTCTACAAATAGAAGTTGATATTTGCTGAGAAGGGGTAGAAGTCAATTTCAAGCGCCTTCATCCTGAGGAACAGGGCGGGGTGAGGGTGTGATTTCTGGAGCCAAGAGACAAACCCTGGCTTGGGACCCCGACCCTCTGGGCTGGGGTCTGCTGCTCAGCCGCCAGGGCTACCACTCGGGGCAGGGAGGGCGGGGGCACCAGCTCCGCTCCGCCACGGGGCGTCGTTCTGGGTTGCAGTCTCCCTAGCAATGGGGCCACTGTGACCGCATGTATCTTCGACACGAAATGGGCAGCTCTGCTGACAGAAATCGCTGAGAGTTTAGGAAAACTAGGAACTGTGGAGTCATTGAGGGGAAAGCTAGAAGGTCACAGCAATTTCCAGCTCTTCTTGCCTGTACCTGGAAGAGAGGGCTTGTCTCACTGCTGAAGAAATTTTCCTGGGGTCCACTTAGCAAAGTGTCCTGGAGAGAAGTGAGGGTGACCTGAGGGCACTGGTGAGGGGTTCAGCCTCACACCCTCCTGCCCTGCACAAAACACAAGCTACTGTAAGAATTTCAAGATACACTGGGACCTTATTTGAGAAGATTCAATAGAATCTTCATCAGAAAGAACTAAAAGAACAAAAAGTAAAAAAAAGAAAACATGTGCAAGTGATTTGGTATTAAATTGTGTGAGACCTATAAAAGGGTTCTGGAACGTCCCCCCTTATTCACACATGTGCACCCCAGAGTGGCTTCAGTCTACTGTCCAGGATTTCTACATCCTGTGGTGGGGCAAATACCTCCTTTGGTGGCAAGATGGAAAACAGCAGGAAAATAACAAGACCTTAGGGTTAGCCCTGGCTTTCTCTAAGGTCCAGCTAATTCAGGGCTGTGTCAGAACATTCTATGACTAAGGTAACAATATCATGTCGCTGCCATGCTAAACTCTGACCAGTGACTGAGTCGCACTTCGATCTCAAATCAAGACTCTGACGCTGGGTAAATTTGCTGCTGACAGGATTACTAGCTGATTCTGTCATCCTAAGGTGGGGTAAAACCTTGACATTTTTCATTAGCTCCTTGAGCAAAATCTTATAAATCATCAGGAACTGGGAAATCTTTCGCCATAACTTTTGTACTACTGGAATGGAAGACGCACCCTCACCCTGGTTGAGGAATTCACGGTAGACTTTCTCAAGTCTAGGGGCCTAGAGATCACTATCAGGGAACACTCAGCAGAGAATGACCAGTGTCCCTAGGACAGACAGATCCAAGACTAAATAGAGGGCCCATAAGACTTTGCCATAAATTCACAGGAACAGACTAGAGAAAATTACAAATCTCTTGCCTTCGTGCTAATATCAGTGATACTCTCGCCAGTGAGGGTCCTCCACTGTTGAGAGAGTCACCTATGTTCACGGTAAGGGAAAGTAACAGCTTTCAGCATGTTATAGCTGCATGTACAGATAGAAAATGGCTGATAGGGTAACTTTGAAAATGCTAAACAAAACAACTGCTGCCTCAATTATAAAGTTGGAGATGATGTGACTCTAACTGGTGCTGTCCCAAAGCCACGACACCGTGACCCAACAGTGCTGTTGGCTGCCTCCTGCACACGGACGAACAAAGGCCTGTAACATTCACCCCACTGTTCCCGGGACATCTCCAGTCATAAAGTTTCAAGTCCTTTGTATTTCTTGATTAGAGAAAGAATAAAAGAAGAAAGAGCAATGACAGCCTGGATCGTTTGAGTGCCTTTGTTAGGGAGTTCAGTGATCTCATGTATTAAAGATAACAGTAAAAAGAGATCTTCAGCTCTAATTCCTAGATAGATCTGGGTAAAAGGAAATTTCTACTTGACTTGCTTGAGTAGAATTCTTGGTGAAGCATGTCTGTATGTAAGATCCACTTATTTCAGTAGTTCCACAATTATCTATAGCATAGCATCATACACATAACCTAAGAATTGTAAGAACAACTTTGCATGATTGTCTTTTATAGTAAATGACCGCTATTGGTGGTTTACCAATATATCTCTGCCCGGAGCACCGTAGGTTAACCTTAATGGCCTTGGCTCCCCAAAATGTAGCCCATCATAAAAATGAAGGTATGGAAAAATTTTGAAATGACAGCTTAATTTTGACTTTTTTGCCCCAATGAAATGTGAAGATCTAAGATCATGGGATGGAATAATTCCTAAGTTTTATAAAGAAAATGTGCATTGTTAATTTCTTTAGCATTTAGATCTACTGGATTTTACTTCAAAATGAAAAAAAAAAGGCACAGAGGTCCAAATTCTATCAAAATTTCATAAACACAAGGAAAAGGGAATTCAAATATAATAAAGCACCAAGAAGCGTTAGAGATGTGAGGCAAGGTGACTCAGGCGCTTCGGCGCTCTCAGGAGCGCTGTAAATTGTATTTCATTTTCACAACTGATTAAAGGCCAGAGCGGGAGAGAGACAGAGACCGAGAGATGAGTCACGGGAAATCTGACATGGTGCATTTTACTTAAGCACGCTCTGCAGAAGTCCAAGGGGGAATAAGCAAATGAAAGCCTGAAATAAAAACAAGTCATGTCTAGTCTCGAGAACCCCAAAGGGACAGGCTGGTATTTAAGATTTCTAAAAGCAGAAGAAAAGGAAAATTTGTCTGACAAAATAGAAACAAATTTCATTTTAAGGAAACTGATCTTTTGTCTATGGTCAATGAAAAATTATTGTCTTCTTTTAGGAAAATCTATATTCTTAGCCAAACACTCATTAGTTCTGGTTTCTCTCTAGTCCTGGTTTGTGGGAACCTCCGTCCATGTTCTCTTGATCCCCAGGAAATATACAGGCGATATAATCAAGAAGCAGAAGCTCCCCCCGGAACCCCTGATTCCCGGGGCTGGGAGACGGTGAGAGCCCACACAGCTTTTCAAACAGGGGCCCGGAGCCTGCCGAGAGGCTCTACGCGCACGTGAGCGAGCCGCGCAGCCCAGCGAGCCCGCCCGCTGCTCAGGAGGAGGAAGGAGCGAAGCTCCTCCTCGCGCAGCAGAGACGCGGTCGCCCTGAGCTTGGCGGGCAGAGACAGTCACTCAGATTTCACCACATACAATCTCTCTGTTGTGCTCAGAGACGAAGAGTCACTCAAAACTTGTATTTTTTTAAAAAACCAGGAAGATCACTCGTGAGGCCTAAGCAAGGAGGTAGTTCAAGCAGCAGGATGAAAGCCGCGGCCTGGCCGCTGAGACTGAAGGGAGCAGCTCTGCAGACCACAGGGACGAAGAGCTCGGGGAGAGGAGCGAGCGAGCCCCGCGCCCGGCAAGGGGAGCCCAGCGCCGGCTCCGACCGGGGCCAGCGCGCCTGCGGCACAAACCCCGAGTCACGTCTGATTCAAGGACAAGAAGGGGGACACGGTGCCCAAAAGGGAGCCCGAGGACGTGGTTTCCATGGGCACGAGGAGAAGACTGTACAAGCACCAGCTGTCTCTATAAATAGCATCGCTCATGTCCCTCTAGGCCGTGATGGGCCTTCCCAGAATAACACCGTGCACATTTGATTTCCTAAGGCCTCACACTCACCAACAAAATGCTGTCTTTCGAGGAAAATGGGGAAAGTGGTCCACTAGTGAACACAATGGACCAAACCAACCATAGTGAAAAAAATCAAGGTTCATTAAAGAAAAAAAAAAAACCAAAAGCCTTGTATTTTTCTTTCACAGGCACGTAACAGTAAACGATGTCCCTCGATTATCTTTTCCACAGTTGGCGCTTGAGCTAATCATTCTGTGACGACGGCTGGTGCCCTGACGCTGGCCCTGGATTCATCTTCTGAGCCAGCCGCCCAGCCCTGCTCCTACGCCCGGCGGGAGGCGCACTCTCGCGCCTCGCTAGGCCACGCAGGGGCGTCTGTCCTTCCGTCTGTCCTTCCGCTGCTGCGGGCTCCGCGGTGCTCCTGGGCAGCTGCTGCGTGGGAACAGGCTGTGCTGGCCACCGCTCAAAAGACCTCACAGGCGAGCCTGTCTCTCTCCTGCTGCCGGGGGTGGCCCCAGGGGGAGTGGGTGGGGGTGCTTCACTTCGGAAATGCTGGGGATTTCCGGCCCAGGGCGCTCCCAGTGCAGTCTGCCTCCTTACGTGGGCAGAAACCGGGCCAGCTCCAAAGCAAGCTCTGCAGGAACTGAAGGACAAGGGGTGCGCGGTGAAGAGGGCGCAGGCACTGACAGAGGCGCAGCAATAGGAAATTGCCCTTGGCTTCCATTTCAAAGTTCACACCACGTCATCCCCGAGGCCTCACTGGCCTTCTAGTGAGCAGTGGTCACACGAGCTCCGCCCCGCGCCACGCGAGGGTCCGAGCCTGCAGGGCTCCCGGATGCAGCTGCCTTTCTCACCTGCTGGGGACACCTGGCCTCTGCGCCGGCCTTTCTCACTTCGCGCTGCACACCAGGATCTCAAGCTCCCGGCTGTGCTCCCTTCCAGTAAGGTCTCTCCTCCTCCTGTATCCCCTTCCTTCGCCTCTGGTTCGCCACCCCTTCCCACCTCAGTTCCCAAACCAGCTTTGCAGGCATCGATTTCTCTGCATACGATCCCATTCCGTTCCCAGTCCACAGATCAGACCAGAAGCTTTACTTCCTAACACAGTCGTCATGAAGGTCATCAGCAATTGCTTATTATTTTAAATACAGGTCTTTCCACATAGCTCCACAAAGGCAGGACAGGGAGTGTCTACCTTATTTTTGCTGAATTTCTAGGACCTAGTATAGCGCCTGGCAGCTAATTGGCACTCAGCAAATATTTTTTAAAATAACATACTCTAATGTACTAGATACAGTATCATGTAATTTGTTCAACCCTTCGAAACACTTGACAATTGTTATTAGGATCCACATTATATAGATGAAGAAATAAGTGCCAGAGAAGAGAAATTCAAGTTCGCAGCAGGAAATTAAACGTAGAACTTAAAAGAACCACAACTGACGCGCTCAGCTCAGATCTGCTCATCACGTCTGCGCATCGCCCACAAACAGCACCGCAGCACCCCGTGTGAACGGAGCTTCGAGATGAGAATGAAAACCGTGGATGTCCTCTCCCAACACAGAACCCATCTACTGCCACTGATCTCCTGCCTTGAGAGTCCAGACAGCTTACAGGGACGTCTACATGAGGCCCAAATGGCTTAAGCGCCTCCTTAGGTATAAATCGCAAGAAAGTCAAAGCCACTTACCATAATCCCAGTCAGCAAACAGACTCCCTTCCCGCAGTAGGTGTTCGGCACCATGTCGCCGTAGCCGATGGAGAGAAAGGTTATCGATATCAACCACATCGCTCCCAGGAAGTTGCTAGTGACGTCCTGTTGGTCGTGGTACCTGGAAGACAGCAACAAGCCAGGACTTTTAATCAATATGCAGGTGGGTCCGCATGGCAGGTGCGTGCATGTAAGGAATTCACTTTGTACCTTCTCTAACTGCTCCAGCCAGAGGCTTGCAAAGCTTGTGATTACGAATAAACCCGAGGTCAGACCCCAGCAAACTGAAGGGAAGTCACCCAACTTTAAAAATAATCAGAGAGATGGTCAAATGCCAAAAGCGCTATTCTCTCTGGTATGGACGGACGGACGCCCATTTCTCTTTGACACTGCTCTGTCCTGCCCTCAGTTCTCACTGCTCCCAACGTGTGTCCGAGGGACGGGCTGATGTGCTCTCAGTCCACAACTTCGCCGGAGCTGTGCTGTTCCCTTGGCTAGACTGTCTTTTGCTGTATTTACTGCCCATAGGGCCCAACTCCTCTTCATCCTTCAAAATTAATTCAAACGGGTCCTTTCCTGCCTACTCTTCTCCTGCCCCAGGCTCCCTCCGGACCTGGCAGAGACTCCCACCCTAGGTCTTTATATAACTGTCCATCCAGAGGTATTGCCTTTCAAATGGTGCTACAAGCCCGTAGTAATCAAAACAGTGCGGTACTGAAATAAAAACAGACACAGAGACCAATAGATAGAATTGACGAACTAGAAATAAACCCACTTTTATATGGACAGAATCTACAACAAAAGAGTTGAGTATACAATGAAAAAAAGAAAAATCTTCAACAAGTCTTCAAAAATTGGGAAAACTAGACAATCACAAGTGGAAAAATGAAATTAGATGGTTCTCTCACACAATATGCAAAAATTAACTAAAGATG
Source organism: Scalopus aquaticus (assembly GCA_004024925.1). Lineage (NCBI taxonomy): Eukaryota > Metazoa > Chordata > Mammalia > Eulipotyphla > Talpidae > Scalopus > Scalopus aquaticus. The sequence continues at coordinate 18,330 of PVIJ01009803.1, read as the reverse complement.
GATTGAACATTTGGATGTAAGACCAGAGACCATAAAATACATAGAAGAAAATACAGGCAAAACACTACGGAACAATGGTTTCAGTCACGTCTTTGGGGACTTCATTCCAATGGTAAGAAAAATAAAAGCAAAAGTAAACACATGGGGCTATATCCACCTAAAAAGGCTCTACAGGCTAAAGAAACTATACTAAAATGAAAACATATCCTTCCAAACAGGAGGAAATATTCTGCACGTCATAACAAGAGGCTCATATCCAAAATCTACAAAGAACTCCTACAACCCAACAAAAATAAAATAAAAAACCCAGTTCAAAATTTGACCAAAGAACTGAACAGACATTTCTCCAAATAAGACATACAGATGACCAACGGGAACATGAAAAAATGTTCAGCATCAATTATCTTCAAGGAAATTAAAATAAAACCACGATGAGATACATCCTCACTTCTGTGACAATAGCCCATAGAAAAACAAACAAACAAAAAACAACCCAACAAAACCGGAAATAACAACTGTTGGCAAAAGTGTGGAAAAAAGAAGTCCTTGAACACCGTTGGTAGGAATGTTAACTGGTCCAGCACCAATGGAAAACAATATGGAGGTTCCTTAAATGACTAAAAGTAAAAATACCGTATGATCCAACAATTCCATCTCTTATTTATCAAAATAATGCCAAACACTAATTCAAAGGGATATATACACTCCTAGTTCACTGCAGCACTATTTACAGTGGCCAAATGACAGGACCAACCTAAGTGTCAATGATAGAGCAGCTGATTAAGAAGATGTGGTATACGCACATGATGGAATACTATTCAGCTATAAAAAATGGATGAATTTTCCCCATTTGCAACAACATGCATGGAACTGGAGGGGCTTATACTAAGCGAAATAAATCGAAGGACAAAGACAAATACTGGATGATTTGACTTATATATGGAATTTAGAGAAACCATACAAAGCAACTGAAAAAACTAAATGAGAAGAAACCCTAGAAATACGCTAGTTGAACCAAGGCTGATAGAGAGGGGAGGTAGGAGGAGGGGTAAAGGGGAAAGGGTGCCCAACAGTCAATGGAAAAGGGAGAAGGGTGCTCTGGTGGTGGGTGTGGTGTACTGACACACATCTGAGGAAGTGTAAATCTATTCCCCGAAATGATACACAGCATTATAAATCAATGTTACCTCAAAAATATAAACATTAAAAACACTCCATGGATGGAACTGGAAGGGATTATTCTAAGTGAAGTGAAACAGACGAGAAAGATATAAGTGGTTTCTTTTATGTGGAATCAAGAGAAACCAAACAAAGGATCAGACAAACCATAACCCTTAGAAACCACCTTATATCTGAGACATTCAGGAGTGGAGGAAGAGGGAGAGAGTAGAGGAGGAGGGGTGAGGAGTTGCGGGGAGAGGCGGAGAACATGGTAGAGGGTGGTGGAGGACTGTGGGCGCTCCACCTGAGGGGAGAAATCCTACATGTGAAAAAATAAAGAAGGCTGTTGAAAAAGTAAATCAAAATAAAAATCTGTAACCTGAGAAAGAAGCAAGGAAGAAGCTACAAAGCACTATAATTTGTTGAGTAATTCCCTATTGCATATGAAATATTTGAGTACTTACTGTCTTTTCAGTAACTCACTTGCATTTTCTCATTTCACAGTAATGGTTTATGATGTGGACAATACTTTTGGCTGGACCAGTTACGTGCTTTACTCTCTATGGCAGCATAGCGCCCTCAATCGCTAGACACTCAGAAATGTGACCCCTTTGAAGTGACATCTCAACGTCATTTTTACAAGGCAAGAGCCAGAACACAACTGTTTGGAGCATGGTTAAGCTCTTGGGAGTTGGAAATAGCTGTACTTTAAAGAAAGGCCTCCGAGGGGAGGTGGGGGAGGGGCGCCCTCCTGGCCAGGGCCAACAGAAAATCTCAACCAGCAGATAATTGCCTGGCTGATCTGGTCTCCCTGCCATGCATTTTGTTCGATTTTCAAAATGTGGAACAGTAAATGCCTTTGAAAATAACATGACGGACAAGGCAAGATGACTCTTTAGTTGCTTGTTTTTAATGAATGCAGTAGTTTTAAATACACAGGTTTCCCCCATCTTCATTTGACTCTTCTCCAAACACTCTCAAGTACTATAACAGAATATCATTTAATCAAATTTATTACATGCTATGCACATTATACTAGGTCAGAAAGTATAATCCTGGATTGGAAGACAACTTGAAACACATAACCTTCAAGGAGTTGGTATTTTAGGGCTGGGGAGTCAATGGAAAATTATCCTGTTTGACAAATAGCTCATAATGAAAAAATATCTCATTCTAATGTTTATGTTATATTCAGATACACTTAATCAAAAAGAGGTAGCTAATAGGAACCATAACAGGTACTATTAGAGTAATTGGAATTTCTTTCTTGGAAACTCAGAAACAAACGTCAGACTTATCAACAGGAAACCCCTGCTCAGCACACCACTAGGTTTTGCATTTATGCTAGATCTGCAACACTGCGCTCCCCTAACAGGTACAATTTAGATGGTTAAAAAAAGTTTCCAAACATTTCTTTCAGTTGACGTTCATGTCACAAACTTACTCAGATCTCCTCAGAGAAGTGTTCTGGCAAAGACATGAAAAAAATGACTCATAGAACAAATTTCAGATTCTGATCAATACGAAGATTTGTTTAATTAAAAATGCATTAAAAAGATCCAAATTAATTCAAGGAAGGCCTGATGATCTCAAATTTTTAAGATGAGAACTGTGAGAGGACACTGAGAGGACTTACTCAACTGTCTTACAGCGCTGTGTGTGCCACACACTGATCACGAGATCAGCTGCACAGCTTTGAAAGCACCAACATGTCCCTTTTGGTTTTCCACTCATTTCTTCCTTCATTGCCAATGAACAAAGCGGGCCTACCACAGTTTCCTACATCACAAACAGGACCCTTACTGTGTGTATTCAATCACTGGGGTTATTGCTCCAAGAGAATCAGTGCGTTCTTCCTCTGAAGGAGAAGCCTCTGCCCAGCACCTGCGTTGCCCTCAGCACCATCCACAGCAATGCGAGTTTGGCGACGCCGACTGGCTGGCAGTTATGTCGCCATCCTTCCCAGCTCTCCTCTGTAGGGTGATTTCCTGCTTCCTGGGACTCCTTCCTCTACCTTCCTGCCCTGATTTGAGAATCTACTCAGGGGCACCCGTGTCCATACTCCACATAGCGGGTGGTTAACATGCTACCCCAGGACGGACCACAGACACGGTCTATTAGCCAAGCAGCCCTTGCAGAGACCTCTAGCACCATCAGTGGCTGTTCACTTGGGTCATAAGATATGTAATGTATAACCTGCTCGTCAGACACGCTCTCAGAATCTAAATTATCAAGAATTTCAGCAAGAAGGCTGTGCCTTATTCACTGTCACATCTTCACACAGTGCTCAGAAGGACTGGGCAGAAGCTCACCTGAAGCAATGGTTAGCAAGACAGAGATCACCCAGCAGCAAAGGGAAGGGGTCCCTGAGAGAAAAGCAAAGGCCAGAGCGAGTCATCTCTGCCTGGAAAGAACCTGCAGGACAGAGCCCAGACAGAGCGCCAGGTGTCAAGTTGAGGGATAGAGCTGGGAACCCAGAGGGGTCAAGAATTCATGAGACCAAAAACCAGAGAGAAGTGAGCTGCACCAAGAGACCCAGACATCCACAGAGAACGCACCTGGATTATTCTGCTGAGTTCTGACCCATGCATGTGTGTGAGACTGCCCAAGGCAGCGCCTGTACTACAGCCATGAACTGGCACTGTGACAGCTGAAGACGGACTGAAGGAGGCAGCCTAACATTGGGCAAAGGTAAGAGTATAGCAATAGAGCCACAGTGCACCGAAGTGTGCAGATATGCTCCAAACCCAAATGGGACCACTAAAACAGTACATCGGAGGTTACTAACCCAATAAAGGACATAGGACAGAATAATTAAAGTAATCCAAAAGGAGGCAGTAGTAGAAAAAAGGAGAAACAAATAGAAAACAAATAGCAAAAGGACATTTACCCAAGCAGACTAGCTACAATAAAAGTGAAAGGACTAAATCCCCCCAACTAAAAGGCATAGATTGTCATGGGACCTGTGGAAAGTTACAACTTGGAGAAGCCAGGATTATTGCAACAGGTGGGAAAGATCCAAAGAGGAAAACAGGGAAAGTGATGCTGTCTAAGCATGGAGAACGACAGCTGACTCGGCGCTAGCCCTGCCTACAGCTAACAGGAGGGACTTTAATGTGTGTTCAAGGGTGACAGCACCTGCTATTCAAGAAAGAGTTTTCCATTCAGGAACATGTTGATTGTCTTCATGCATGAGGGAACTCTGCAGATACTAGGAATGTGCAGAGGAATGAAAAATAGTAAGTCTGAGAAGTTAAATGCAGTAAGAAAGAAACTCAAGGAAGAAGAAGGTAATATAAAGTTCCATTAAATGTGAATACAAGAGAGAAAGACATACCAAGAGAAAGACATACCAAGAGAAATATATATATAAAACCAACTGGTAGCATCACAATGTTTAATAACACAACACTGACAACCTAAAGGTATAGTTCAAAATTCAAATAAAATGCAAAATCCAGTAGCTCCAAATACCTTACTAAAACCCCTCGGAGTGATGGCGTTCCCAAGTGAAAAGGCAGTGCCCATAAAGCTGGCCAGCAGATAACTTACAGAAGTCCCACCAAGCCTGAGCATTTGAAATGCTCGGAGCTGTGATTCTTCATCCCAGCCCTTTCTGCAAGCATCCCTACTTTTCTCCCGAGTCATAAAAACACAAACACAGCTTCAGGAACTTGAGGCTGCCAAGGAGGGTGTCATGTCAAAGCCACTGAGTATGGGAAGAGAGGGTTGGAGGCAGGCTACCTGCGGAACCCATCCATGGGGCTTCAGCCAAGAGTCAGTTTCCATTTCCATCAATTATATGATTTTTTGTTGACTCACAAATACCACAATGAAGTTGTTCGTTTTTTTATAAGATTTATTTATTGATGCATACAAGAGCTAGGGTGCAGGCCAGAGGTGTGGGGTGGTGAGAGGATTTGCCAGAGACAGAGGGGGGAGCAGAACAGGCAGATCTCCTGAAGTACACGGCTGAGGGGAGCAGCGGGCGAGGCAGGAGAGGTCTGCTGCACCATGTGGGAAGCGCCCTGGCCGGGGATTGAACTCGTGCTGCAGTGGCTGCTGATAGCTTCATAGTGTTGAAACTTAACCCTTTGAGCCACCAGGGAGGCCCACAATGAGGTTTTATTAATACTTTGAGTTTATTTGTTCTTCGAACTCAGCTTACTTGGAATTTTTCCTTCTCTTTACTTAATTTAGAAACGTAAATTAGCTGAATATTTACCTATCTCTCCCTCTCTCCTTTACCTCTCTTCCCTCCTTCCCTCTCCCCCTTCTCTTTTCCATACTCATGATGTGAGCCAGTGTGTGTGTGTGTGGTGGGGGTGAGGATGGTGTTTCTATAATATCTGCTTTCTTCTCCTGTGCTAACCGTAGCTAGTGAGGCCTTCACTCCGTGGACACAGCTTCGGGTGTGGGGAGAGACTGTGAGCAGCAATGTTGTGTCTCAGAGCATAGCTTCCTTTAAAAATAAAGCTCAAAGACACAAAAGGAAAAGAGGGGGAGAACCCAAAATTGTGGGTTTTCTAACTTGAAGAATTACATTATGTTTCCCTGAAAAGAAGACAGAGTGTTTTTTGAAAGACTGTTCATTTATTCATTTTTGTCCATGTTAGAATGAGTTTAGAAATGAGAGTCTTAGTTCTCAAACTGATGCAATTATTTGATACTTCTGTTTAAAAACTATACAAAGACAAATCGCAGATGATTTCCTGCCTGTGTAGAATATCAAGAAACAAAGGAACAGACAAAGCCAAATCAAAACAAACCCTACAGGTGGGTCCTGCCACAGAACTGAGGCGCCCAGAGGGGGAGGGCGGGGTGGAGGGGCGATGGAGACTCTGGGTTCCGTGGTGCTGGGTGTGGCATGCAGAGGTATGAACTTGTACCCCTAAATTACAGTGTTGTAAACCAAGGCTACCACAATTTTTTAAAAAAAGGTACAATTTGGAAAAAAAAAAAAAGCAGTAAGAACCCAGATGGTGTCACATTAGCAGGCTCTCAACAGTCCTGAGAACACCGGCCGGGGAGGGGTCCGCTTCAGAGGCTCTGATGAAGGGCTCAGCGACACGCCCGGGTCTAGGCGAGAAGGTCCGGGTGACAGAGACCCGGTGAGAAGCTGGGGAAACAGACACGAGGAGGGACAGAGACCCAAGGCGTGCACAGCCTTCAGGAGAGACGTCCCTGAACCGAGAGCTCCACGGAGCCTGTCATCGGCACTCCCAGGAGACCTGAGGTCCTCTCTGACCACCCACCCTGCCTGCCTGCACGTCTGTGTATCTCATGTCTTTCCACCCAGCTATCAGTCCACCGACATGTCTGTCTGTCATCTTATTTATAAAACACCGTTAATAAATATTAGAAAACTTAGTGTCCTGCCTGGAAGTGGACGGGCACAACAGAAGCGACTCGCAGGAAGGCAGGCGTTTCAGTGCCTCAGAGCCGAGCGAGGCCGGCCTGCAGGCGCGCTCAGCCCCGCGCCAGGGCAGCGGCACCCAACGCAGTGCGGCCTGATCAGGTGCGGCTCTGGCGCGTCGGATGCCACCGGGAGCGGCCAGAGCTGATGAGATTTTATGAAACGGGAAAAACTGCAGATAAAAGAAAGAAATTTTCCTTCCATTTACACACTAATAGAATTATTTGAATCCCGCCATCTGCAACCACACGGATGGACCAGAGGGTGTTAATCTTAGTGAAGCAAGTCAGTCGGAGACAGACCGACGTCGTCTGACTTCACTCGTGTGGTGCATGAAGAAAGACAATGAATGCACGAAGTGAAACAAAAATAAACTTTTAGAACAGAAACCAAATGAGTGGTTACCAGAAAGGAAGGGGGGAGGCTGGGAGGGTACTGGGGTACAGGGGCCAGCAGTGGTGAAGGACAGAACTGGCCTTTCGGTGACGAAACTGAATGATGACACACACCTGACACTTACGTCATGTCAATACTGAGAGAAAAAAATTCAAATAGCAATGAAGATTAAGTCTGTTATGAAAGAGCAAACATATATTTTTTTTAGATTTAAAATGGATTTAGGTCTACATTATGAAAATTATAAACAGGGTTTTTAGACACAGAATGTCTAGCACACCAGCCAAGGTCAAGTGGGAATCAGAGCAGGTCTTTGTTGGGCACGAAGGCCCCACACAGTATGGAATTAACAACATCCCTGAGCCCCCAGTGACCAGCAAAATAGCCCTTCAGATGCCCCCCTGGGCAGAACCACAGCAGCGAGGCCCTGGGTCCAGGGCCTCAAGGCACCTGGGATGCTTCGTGGCCCACTGAGGACCTGGAGATGGCCTCATTTCGACCAATGCAGACAGCAGCAAAACCAGATGCCCTGGCATTTTGGGACAGATTCCACTCACTAGCCCCTGGAGAAGATCTGTCAGATCCTGTAACATTTTCACCAGGGCGAGCAGCTCCTACCCTGTCCTCACGCCGCTTGGCTGCTTTATGAACGCCCCAACCAGCACTCAGCTTAAGCTCCTGGGGCCACCTCTGTCCTTGCAACTCCCAGGCCCAGGCTCCGCAGGCATGAGAGCTCCTCCAGCCTGAAGGGGGCGGCCGGGGTGGGCGGGTGGGGGCATGAGAGGTGGCTATGCTGGCTCCGTCAGGCCCAAAGTTTGTCTTAGCGACAGGTCACTTTTTCAAAACACTTCCCACAGTGCCTGTCTGCCACGTGCCGCCTGAGCTGACAGCAGACAGCGCGTCTACACCGGCAGGTCAGGCTTCTGGCGGCCTGCAAGGCATTTTCCGCAGGCCCCTGGCAGCCAGCAGACTCACTTCCCTTCCGGGAGGACGAGAAGAGCGGCGGGCGGCCGTCACTAGGTGGCAGTGCCACACCAGTCTATCCCAGGGCTGCGGCGTTGGGCCCACCTTTCAGTCAAGGTTGTGAGGGACTTGGCTGGAGGGCCTTCGCGGGGACCCCCTCAGGGCACCCTGAAGCAGGTGTTGTCTCTGGGTGGGAAAACAGGGGTCACTGCTGAAACAAATAAGCTCAAGTTACTCCCAAGAAGCTTAGGGGTGTTTCCTGAGGTACGCGTGTGTGTGTGTGCGTGTGTGTGTGGGGGTGTGTGGCACCTGTGTGGTATGTCTGTGAATAGGTAGACGTGTGTGTGTGTGTGTGTGTGTGTGTGTGTGTGTGTGTGTGTGTGTCTGAACTCTTCCTCAGGTCTAGATTCGCTCTAATGGGGATCTGAGATGGCAACAGATCTACACAATTCACCCCCCTTGAGTCTCTCCATTAAAGACCAGACCTTATCTCCTGAATCTGAAAGGAAAATAAAGGTCCCTGTTGATTTGTCTAACTAGGCCATGCTGGAACTGAACCAGCATTTGAGAACAGGGGGGTCCAGGTCCATTTCCCCTGATGGGTGACAGCGTGAGGAAGGACTGTCCCAGGCGGCGCCCGTCTGAGCTCCGTGGGACCCGGGCACTGAGCTGTGTCACCTGAGCTCCTGCTCCTTGAATGTGAGGCCCCTGCCCCCGACTTCCGGTGGCTGCGGCATTGCGACAGCAAGTGACCACTCCATCAGTATGGAGCTGCTTTAGGGCCTCCCTGGGGGCGCAAGGGGTTAAGTCTCAGCACTGTGAAGCTGTCTGCAGTCACTGCAGCATGAGTTCGATCCCCAACCGGGGAGATTCCCACAGGGTGCGGCAGACCTCTCCTGTCTCGCCCCCTGCTCCCCTCAGCAGTGTACTTCAGTAGATCTGCCTGCTCTGCTCCCCACTCTGTTTCTGGTTAGTCCTCACCCCCCACATCTCTGGCCGGCACCCCAGCTCTTGTATGCACAAATAAATAAATCTTTAAAAAAAATAGACTGCTATATATACTCAGGTCCCACACTGAGCAGATGCTCCTCCACTGGAATAAAAGCAGACACAGAGGGTCTGCGAGGGCGCATGTGACTTCCTGCACTTGCTCGCAGGTGAGGTGGCAACGATGGGGCCTTTTGGTTTTCTTCCCTCTGCCCTCCCCGCGTGCTGCGGTGCCACAAGCACAGTGGGCAGTACCCCTAAGATGGCAGAGGATAGAAGGGGGACTGGAGCGGGGCAGAGCTAAAGCCTTCCGGGGTGGGGGCGGGGGTCAGCCCACTCACAAGAGCGGAGGAGGGAAGAGGGCGGCAGGCCGTGAGCAAGGCACGCGAGGGCAGAAGGCAAAGCTCACCACCTGTCCAGGCGGGCCTGCTCCCTCTCCCGGCCCTTCCTCCCTCCTACAGGGCTCTGCATCCTCAGGCGGGGGTGGCAGACGGACCGGGTCTGCCGTCAGTCCTGTATTCCAGAGAAGTTTCCACAGGGCTTCCCTTGGGACTTCCCGTCCCCTGCGGAAGAATACACCGCCATCACCCAACCAGTCACCGCAAAGGTGCCGCCTCAGCCAAGGGCGGTTATCAAGATGGATTCTGAATTTTTAATTTTCTAAATGCAGCCACTGAAGATTCCTGCTTAAAGCCTACACAGAGTCTTATCCTCCAGCCCTTCACAGCCCCCGTCGAGGCGTCTAGGGAAGCCAGGCATTCCTGAATGGCATCGTTCAACTCCGGGGCAAGAGATGAGATGCGGAGTCAGAAAACTGAGCCCCCGAGCCCAGGGGGAGTGGCGAGAACACCCACAGATGCGGAGCTGAAGGTGACCCCAGCAAGGCTGAGGAGAAGGAGCACAGATTTCCTGAGAAGGGCAATTTCAAGGCTTTTCCCACTTTAATTCTAAAAAGTAGGCTGAGCGTGCTTACTAATTGCCCCTTGCTTGGCTCAGCGGGGCAGCTAAAACAGACTGCGGGGCTCGAGTGTCGCGGACGGAGGCTTGGAAGGAGGGAGGGGTGGGGAGCAGGGCTGCTCAGAGCAAGCTACCCGCCAGGCGCCCGGCCATCGACCGTCTGCCATTGAAATACGATGTTCTGTTAAACCCAGAAGAAAATATTTTTATCCACGCAGAAAATCAAAGAGGAGAAGGATACAGGAAAGAGGAGGATGGGGCCACAGAGGGGCTTCAAGTGATGAGGGTGAGCAAATAGTGCAAATTCCTGCTAATAAAATTTCTAAAGAAATGTAAGAAGACAGAAGAAAAATCACAACAAAAACCATGAAAACTCCAAAAGGTGCGATTCTAGCCTGCCTCCGGCTGCCCTCAAATAATTAAGAACCAGCCTCACGGTCTAGCTTCATGTCCAAAGAGACCCCCCCCTCCTCGCTCCCACTCGTTTCTACTGAGTCTCCAATTACTCCAGAAAAAGAAAGAGAAACGGAGACCAAGTTCTCTCATTTAGCATTCGAGTTTTAGTGTCTTAAGGGTTTTTGAAGGTCCTTAAAAACACTTCCAAGGTTCTTAGTGGGGCGCCTGAAGAAGCGAGGCGGGGGCAGAGGGGTGGGCACACAGCGTCAGATGGGCTACAGACTCAGCTCCCCACCCGCACGGGGGGGGGGGGGGACTGCTGCTGACGACACGCCAGGCACGTTCCCGAAAGGAATCACCAGTGCAGCTGGCCAGCCTGGAGACTGACTCCTTCACAGAGAGAATTCAGGGGCCAATCCAGAGCAAAACTGCAAGAAGAGGTCTGCGTGGAGGGTCTCTGCACTGTGCGTGTGCAAGGACCCCAAAGCCTCCAAGGAACTGAGTGACAGATGTCAAACAAACCCAGAGCTCCACTGAGCTGTGCGATGCCTGTCAGTTCCCCGGTGGGTAGAAGCACCGGCCAGGACATGATGGCGTGAAAATCCATTCCTGTTCGGCCATACTGACCACTGCAAGGCCACCACACGCAGAGGCTCGGAACGCGTACACCCTTGGCCAGACGCCAGCGCCGGGTCTGGGAACAGAGAGGTCCGGCCATGAGGTGAACCCGGCTGACGGGCCAGCTCTGTGGGCGCATGTCAGTCGGCTCCACGCTGGGGTTCTCTTCCATTCTCACAGGGCAGGTTAAGGAGAACCGGGCGCATAGCCTGGGCCCCCCAAGGATGCCTCAGGGGATCCAGTCTTCGTGTGTGCGCCAGGTGGGCGTCGGGCCCCTTCCAGGAACACCCTGTCCTGGAACACACACATGAGGACAGGAAGCGTGACCCGCACGGGCCAGGAGCCCCCACGGAAATGATGGCTCCACTCAGCCCAGCCTGTCCCAGCGGGGCCTCGAGCCGTGGCCTCCTGAGCACTTGGCATGCGGCCGCACAGAGGAGGGGCTGAGTTTTTAATTTTCTTTCATTTTAATCAATGTCAGAGTAAACTGAAATAGCCACATGAGGCGAGTGGAGACCACACCGGAAAGCAAGGGTCACGGAGAAGGTCAGGCAGTGGCAGTAGAATCACACACACCTGCTCCTGCCCTCGGCGACCAGGCTGTCTCAGCCCAGCCATCAAGGTCACTCTCGCCACCAGGCCTCGACGTCCCCCCTCAAGTCACGTGGACTTGAGAAGGCCAGTCTGTTCCCCGTCTTCCAGGACCTTCAGAGGCACCTACATTTGACCCGACAATCCATGCCCCAGGGCCACGTGGCTGCTTACACTGGTCAACAAATTTTTACAAAAGTCATGTTACTGAAATAAAATTAGCCATTTCCTATCAATTTGTATGTGCTCAACACGACTATGACAGTCAAATTTTAATTTTGGGTCTAGTTTTTTTTTGTAATCTGTAATAAATTGAGGTTTACATTACAAAATGCATGCCAATAGTAACAGGCCTACGGTTAATACCTGTAAAAACCAAGTCATAGACTACTTCTTAGATTTCTTCGCTTGTCTCTTGTACAGCTGCTGTTCAGGAGCATCTCCCGGGAGTGTCCGGCAGTAGTCAGCCAGCATTGCAGTGGGCCATTTTCCCTGGTATCTTTGTTCCATTGATGCGATATCTTGATGAAAACGTTCGCCATGTTCATCACTAACCATACCACAGTTTTCAGGGAAGAAACCCAGATGGGAATGAAAGAAGTGGATCTTTAGAGACATATTGCAGCCAAGTTTCTGATACTGCATCAGCATGTCTTCTACTAGTTCCTTGTAGTTTTCTGCCCTAACATTCCCAAGAAAGTTTGTAGACACTTGGCGAAAAGCATTCCATGCTTGTTTCGCACCACCCTGCAGCAAGTTGTTGAACTGATCATCTTTGAAGAGCTCTCGAATCTGAGGACCCACAAAAACTCCCTCTTTAATCTTTGCTTCACTGAGTTGAGGAAATTTGTCATGCAGGTATCAGAAAGCTGGCAAGGTCCGGTCCATGGCTTTCACGAAGTTCTTCATGAAACCTAGTTTGATGTGAAGGGGTAGTAGCAGGATTTTGTGAGCCTCGACCAGAGCTGGGTTCTGAATATTCTTCTCTATAACTGCTACATTTTGTCTGCGAGTCCATTCCTTCCGCAAGTAGTGCAATTCACTTGCTCGGCTATCCCACTCACATAAGAAACACATGTATTTTGTATATCCCTGCTGCAGTCCCATTAAAAAGGCAACTAGCTTCAAATCACCACAACATGCCAGCTGTACGTGGTCTACTAAATGGAATTCAGTAGCTGCTTTAAGTTATTGTATGTCTCTTTCACGTGGACAGCATGCGCTACTGGAATAGAAGATGGTTTCCATTGTGCAAAAGCACAGACTTAAGACTCAGTTTTGAAGAGTCTAGAAATAGTCTCCATTCTTGTGGATCATGAGTGATTTCTAAGGCATTCATGAGGCCTTCAATATCAGAACAGAATACCACAGTACTTTCTTTTCTGAAGAAAGGCTCCAGTTGCTGGTGGCGCTTTCGATAGAAAGTCATTGTGACATCTTCTTCTAGAAGATTCCATTGTTAGAGTCTTGATCCTAGCAATTCTGCCTTGTTCTTAGAGAAGTCCAAATCACAAACTGGGTCATTTAGTACCTCCTGTGTTAGTCTGTGTGGGGTTGACGATGCATCACAGTGAAAATCTTGATCACTTCATGCTGATGGAACAGGAGAACAGGTTGGTTCACCCTTGGCCTCATCAGATGAATCAAGAGAATATTCTGCTGGAGGTTCTGGAATTGGAAGTCCCTCACCATGTGGAACTGGCCTCAATGCAGACGGAATGTTTGGGTAGGCTCTTCTCGACTTCTTTTGCTTTGATATTCTGCCGGAAAGAGGAGGAACCAAGCAGAAGTAACAATCTTTTATGTGGTTGCTTGGCTCTCTCCACACCATGGGGACTGCGAACGGCATTGATGGTCTTTCGCCACTGAACCACTGTGAAAGCTGTGTTGTACATGTCGCACAGCATATATGCGGGGCCCAAGGCTTGTCTTGGTCACCAACTTTGCATCCCAAGTCAAGATGATAAGCCTTCTTCACTTGAGAAGTGATACTTTTCTTCTTGGCAAATGTCACTTGCCCAAAAATAGAGCAGAAATTGTCCACACTATTTACGCACTTTCAAGGCATTACTGTTCTGGATTATGCCTAAATGGATAAAATAATCACAGTTCTATGGAAGAGTAGCATAAACTGTCTCGCACAAAGTCTGAAATATTTTCAGTGCTCAACCTTTCCGACAAGGCTTTATAGAGTGCACTGCTGACGTCAGCTTCCTTCAGCAGCCACCTGGCAGTAGTATTGCATTGCATCAGAAAATGATGCACTCAACTCTGGATGATGTGTGCATGATGGCATTATGCAATGCAATGCAAGATTATATCATTCTAGATTGATTTAGGATGTTGTTGCAGTCCTACTGGATAAATTTACATGGTCAAACATATAAAATGATTTCTATGAAATATCTTCAAAATGAGAGCTAATAAAAAATTTTCATGGTTATAGTCATGTTCAGCACACCAAGATACTACAGATTAGGGCCTTTTAAAGTCAATAACGATCTCAGTGTTGACCAGTGTTATTTGCCATTCCTTTTTAGGTGACGGAAATGGAGTATTTTAAAGAAGTAAACAGAATTTTGATGAGTGTGTATATAGCAATTCATTCAGACACACCAGTGCCCCCCTTCCTGGGTTCCTGGAAAGGCTGTTTCAAGAGCTGAAGGTGGAAGAGCCGGGGGTAGTGAAGGAATAGCTTTGGTGCTACCCCCAGGCAGGCAGAGCACCCCTAATCTTCCCAGTAGACCCACTTGAGTCACTTGCCGTGATCTGCCCACACTGAGGGGCACAGCCAGTTCCTGAGGGGTTGAGTGGCCCAAAGAGAATATTGAGGGCAGGTCCTTTTGGATTTACTGCTTCCAAGTCAAACAGCTGGGGCATGAGCACACTCTCTCATTCCTCAGTGTCTACGCCCTGCTCACTTGGCATCCCCTGAACAGGAATCTCAGAAGCAGGCCTTCATGCCTGCATTTACAAAAGAATCAGCATAGGCTCCCTGATGCGCATCTTGAGAGCAATTTACAGGGCCAGTCAGGGGCAGGGGCGTGTAGATGACCCTGCGTTACCTGCCATCGTCTGAGGTCTGCGGAGCTTATTTTGAAGCACACGTCCCCACGGCGGACGTATCTTATTTCTGCAGCGACTGAGCGCGCGGAGACAGTTCTACGCGCGTGAGGGAGGCAGCCCACGACGACTTTCTTTTGCTCCGTTGGATTTAATAAACACATTTGTTTCTTGACTTGTAAATTTTACTTAAAAAGAACATTTTCATAAAGCCTCTCACGGATGGAAAGGGAGCTGAACACTTTATCAAAGTGTTGATTTCTAAAATTAAACAGGGCACGCCGTAAAGACCGCCACGCATTTATCTGGGTGAGTGGTGCTAAGCCGTGTTGTAGGTAATTTTCTTTTTATTGTATTTTAGGCCCTTGTCTCATTCTCAGTTTATACACAGACGCATTACTAAAATAAGGGGTGCTGATCCTGAAAGAACTCGGCAGGTGCCATTTCACCTATCTTCCAGGGTATCTTTCAAGCCCACAAACCCATTTATGGATGCACCTGTCTACCTCGATATAGACAGGTCTAGACAGACCGATGCACCTGCATGGCTACAGCGGCTATACACCGCGTCCCTGGGCGTTCAGATTTGTGATCTCCATCCTACCCGAGAGCCTGTCTGAGCTTGGCTTTCTGGGAATGACCCTCCCCAGGACTCCTGCCAGCCTCACCACAGAGGCTGAGGAATAGAGTCTGACACAGAGACAATGAATGGGCGTATCTGGCTAAGAGCAACAACGGGCTTTCTGCAGCTGTGTTCTCACCTCCTGACTCGACTGGGCAGACAAAGAACACAGTACTAGGCACAGCGGGTGCACACAGGGATCTAGAGGTGCTCCACTCCGTAGGCCTCCGGATGTACCAATGGTCTCTGTCTCCAATCAGTGCCATTTATGCAGCCCACGGCCGACCTCCCTCTTCCTCTGATTCCTCTGCTAAGGGCACCAGCAGACACCATGCAAACCCAAGCCAGACAAGCCAGTGACCTTTATCTAGGCCTCATCCCTAAGAGCAGGAGCCGTGGCGCTCCGAGAACCTACCTCCAGCTCCAACCGCTACACTTATCTTGGCCCGGCCTCTGCAAGCCTCTCCAGACTGGATTCCTCCTCGTCTCTGGCAGGCAGTCTGAGCTCCAACTGCAGTGCTTGCCGTTCCTGGGGCACACGCTGCTCTAACCCTCCTAGTTTCTGCACACACCGCCCTGCTTACACCTCCAGCTCCCTTGAGGCCTGATTCCTTCCACCCCTGTCCTTTGTAATCATGGGCCACGTGTCCCCTCTACACATCCCACTGTGCCTGCAGTGGGCCCTCCTGGCCCTTACAGCGGGGCTCATGGGGGCACGGGATCTGTTCAAAGTGCTGCCCGGGGCTGGGGAGCACCGTGACCACACATGCAGATGCTCCAAGACATAAAGGCAGGACACCTTGGCCTTAACAGACCTGGACTTTTGTCATGTAGTCAAGTGGTCAGATAATTTACTTTGCATATGTCCAGCATGACTTTCTCAATATCTATTGTTTTGTGTTGTGATATGTTGCAATCTGGCGGCTGCTTATGTGAATTTCAACTTTATCAAAATAGGAGCCTTAAGAAAACCAGGATTTTTAGATTAAGGTGGTTCAATAATCTTCAACCTATCAAGGGAGTTAAAATTAGGTTATCTTTAATTGAGGTTTATAACCATCTACGTAGGTTTCTGGTATACTGACATATATATCACACCTATGTTAGCTATCCTATGCATGATACCGAAGGTCAAGTTTTCATCCATCACCATAACTGTGGCCAATTTGTCCACTCCTCTTTCAACCCCCTTCCCAGGGTTAAAGGAAAAATTCCTCAATGTGGAGGATACTACCTCTTTTAAACATTAGCTAATTTGGGATTCTTTTTTTAGTTTTATTCCTTAGTTTGATTTTGATTCTAGAAGATTTTCCTTATATAATACCAATGAAGGAAGCAGCACCCTCATGATTCTAAAATTCATTCCATATGTGAACAATGAAGATTATGTGACAAAAATGCTCGAAATAGCCTCTAAGACTTACATACAGAAACAGAGAAGACATTTCAAAAACAACTGTTGTCCCTGTATTAAGTACTGCGCATGACCACACACGAACGGGAACATGCCTCCACGTCAAAGCTCTGAGGACCACGCAATCCATAAAACAAAAGTTAACAGGGGGATCTGCAAGAAATGAAGGAGTAACAGGGTAGCCTGATTTTAATGGCCACCAACAAAACAACCTATTAAGTAAAACAAGATGTACCGTAGGCAGAGAAAGACCTGAGAGAGACTACCAAAAATGCATGCCCTCTCTGTCCCTCTCAGTCTAGAGAAAGAAGACTGGAATATACTAGTGACTAAAACTCACATTTCTTCTCCCCCAAGTTGTTTCTCCCTGTAATCATCCTGCTTTCCCTATACTTGCGGGCTGGAAAACGGATCTCAGAAGCCATCCAATTCAAGCTGCTCATTTCATGATGAAACCGAGGCTGAGAGGCAGGAGCTACCTGCCTGTGGTGAGAAGAGTGGTCGGCAGTAGCTGGGATCGCGAGCCAAGGCTGCCTTCCTTCCGCCACACTCTCAAGGCTTTCCCTGCCTAGTAAACCTGAGGTTGGCCAACTGGCGTGCAGAGTTCTACACTTGCTACCCACAGTTCCACTTCATGTGCCTTCACAGACGAGTTCTACTATAAAAATTTCAAGAGCTTCTAAAATCGGTACCCTTCATTAAACTGCTTTCCTGAGCCCTTGAGGGCAGAAAAATGATTTTAGTAAAATCCACTTATTCATAAGAAATTAAATATTTCATGCCATGGTTAATTTGAGATCCTTGTGTTCTTGTTCTTTAACTCTTCAATCCAATTTAGGCTCGTGAAGCAAGACATTCCTTACATAAGCCCCATGAAGCAGCTCCTGATGAGTCCAAAGTTCTACATGCGAACAATGAGCATTATGTGACCAAAGGCTGAAAATAACCACCGAGACTTTCACTGAAGCAGAAAGATTTTAAACTGTTGGTACTTATTACAAACCCCCTGCTCTAAGTGTTGAAATCATCAGCCATTATCTTGTAGAAAGCACTTCTGGAATCTCTCAGGCTGACTGGCATTCGGGGGCCTCTAAATAAAATTCTGAGCTATATTCTGACTTTCTCTTTACACACTTTGTTCTCAAACAGAATTAGCAACTCGTGTTTCTCACTTCCATTTGTCTCCCAGATCACTACTGTCATCTTCTGAAGGGCCAGTCCAAATGACACTTACTCCCTAGCATTGTGGCCCCTGTCTTGGGCATCCATTCCCTTCCACCTCGCAGTGCTGTTCCTGGTGCTCGTCTTCCAGTGAGCCTCCCAGACCGCAAACCCTGGAGGCAATGAGGCCGAGCCCGCACTCACTGTTGTCCATCAGTGGAACTCAGGCTCACGGAACATGTGCCAGGGAGGGCAGGAGGAGACCGCCGTGCCCCGGCGCCGAGGCACAGTCGCTACTGTGGATAAACAGTAAGTGGAGGTCCAGATGGGCCAGGGGACTGGCTGGAGTTTGGGCCACGGATGCAGATTCTTGATTACGGAATCCCAAGGGGAAAAGTGCACCTAGTCCACCAATTATTTTTTTCTATGAAAAAAGTACACCATAGTTTAAAACCTGTAGTGTGGGCTACTCCTTGGCAGTAGTGATTCTTTCTTAGCTGTACCGGGAAGGACAGGTTACTACTAATGGAAACAGGGTGACAAGTGAGGTTGTTCAAGGTTATGTGTCTCTTGCATGAAGCTCCT